>JAPFFP010056155.1:0-28528 GCA_026153255.1 Solanum medicagineum | reverse complement strand
TTGTGCGGGGCTGCGTTTCATGCCCGCAGGCACCGACGTACAGGAGAGAGGCCCTCCCAGCTAGGATTCATTATCTATCGGCACTGCGCTCCTTTACTCCAGGGGCAATCTATTGGGTATATGCACTTGGATATGTATTTTTCGTTACTCTGTTTTCTTTTGGTACTTCGAGGGTACAGTGGGGCCCTGTCCCGTCATATGTTTCATTCTGTATGTAGAGGTCGTGGACACGAGTGGGTAACCAACTTAATTTGTGATGTGGTTGTATATGTTTGGTACTTTATTAGGCGGCAAGACCGCAGCGGAGACCTTGTCGGTCCGCGTTGATATGTGTATATATAAATATGTGTGTGCTTGTCACTGTATTCTAGGTGCCGCTGCAGGTGAGGATAGTCAGTAAAACAGAGGAAACTCTGTCGAAATTTTGGTAGACTTCGTATACATAGGCATGGAACTTGGGGTTGAATGTCGGTGTAGGTGTCTAATCAACACCAGTCATGGCCCTGGGATTGGGTCGTGACAATCAAGATGGCACCTTACGAAGCTTTGTATGGGAGGAAATGTAGATCGCCAATCGGATGGTTTGAAGTGGGTGAAACCACCTTACTTGGGTCGGATCTTACAGATGGTATCAGAGCCGACTCTCTGCTAGTACGGTGGTGGGGCAAACTTCAGCGAGGACGCTGAGTCCCTACGGGGGGTGAGTGCAGGGACGGCGATACGTAACGCCTGTAGCTCACTTAGGCAAATCCCACATCGTAAAAAGAGAGGGAGTTTCTGGACTATATGTTGAGTTTGGAACCTTACATGTGCATACGCGTTTTCCGGGCTTGCCTGGGAGGAACAAAATCGTGCGTCCCTGTGGGGCCAGAGCGGACAATATATGCACGTGTGGGGCCATGTCTTACACCTATATTCTTCACAATTCAGTTCACATAGAGAAAAGTCCAGAAAGTAGTAATTAAAACACAAAATTGACGCACACCTAGAGCGGATCTTGTCTTGAAATTTCAAAAATCAAACAAAGCTTCTATTTCAAAGTTTTAAACCACCTTAATCAAGAAAAACGACAACACCCTCGTCGTTGGCCAGCATTGACTTTGCCGGAAATTTCTTCGCCATTGCATGGTGGTTTTGGGGACTATTTCTTTTGATTATTGGACGGAGCATCGAGGGGTTCTAGAGAGGAGAGAGGTCGCAATGGTGGCTTGATTTCGGCAGATTTGGGGTCTGTTTTAGTGAAATGGGGTTTTCCGGCAGGGAGAAAGGTGACGTTGGAGTTGGAGTAACGGCAAAGGGGAGATAAGAGGGGGGCGGACCAGTGGACAGGGGTCGTTGGGTGCAGTTTTTCGCCGTAACGGGGAGAGAGAAAGAGGGGGATAAGGGGTCATCGGGGTGCTGCCGGCGGGTCTCGCTAGAGAGAGAAGTAGAGAGAAGGGGCGACAGCCTCTTTCTTGGAGAGGAAAGAAATGAAAAAGAGTTCTTGGGTTTGGGGGTGTAGCGTAAATTGTATTAAAAGGGAAATTGATCTGGACCGTTAGATCAAATGAAGCGGACAGTTGAGATGAATGGGTCGGATTTTGGGTTAAGCAATAGGTTATTTGGATCAATTAAATGGAATTGGGTTGAGGATTTAAAATTGGTTACAAATTGAGTCAATTATTCTAGAATTGAAAGAAATTTTAAGAAATTTGGCTAAAATTGAAATAAATTTCAAGGAAATCGACTAAAATTAAAATGAATTTAAAAGAAAAGGTTACAAATTAAATCAATTGGGGATAAAATTGAATGAATTGACATCTAATTATAATATGCACACAAATGATGCTTTAAAAATAATAATTTTTGCGTAAAGAAAATACTCAATATGTAATAATTGTAAAAAATAAAAAATTTTATTTTTAAAATTTAAAATTAATACAATAAAATGGTAAATATCATATTTAAACATGATACTAAAATAATACTAATTAAAATAATAAAAGTAAATAATATCATAACACATATTATTACTGCCAATAATAATAATAACAACAACAATAATAATAATAATAATAATAATAATAATAATAATAATAATAATAATAAAATAAGTAAGCAAATAATAATTTTTTAAAATATAACAGTAAATTTTCAAAGTTAGAAAAATATATTAAAAATACGTACTTGCTGTACAAAATTGAAAAATAAACTCATTTATTTTAAGTAACTTTAAAAATACATGTTTAATCAAATGACAGTCCGAGAAGGTTAAAGGTAGGTCAAAATTGGGTGTCAACACTTATTTAATCAAATGACAATCTAAAATGGTTATAGGTCGATCAAAATGGATGTCAACAATAACTTTCAACGCGATTGACTAGAATTGAAATGAATTTGGCAGAAAAGGCTACTATTTTAAACAAATTGGAATGAAATTGGATAGATTGTCGTCTAATTAATAAAACATACAATATTTTTAAAAAAATAATAATTTTTACGTAAAGAAAATGCGTAATGTATAATAATTGTGTAAAAATATTTAAATATATTAAATATTATTTTTAAATTAACAAACAATAAATTGATAAAAAAATTATATTTAAAATATGCCACACTAAAATAATAATGATGGATATATTACTACTACTTAAGTAAAAAAATGGAAAATAAACAGCATTAATAATAAAAATAATAATATTAATACCACTATACCTATTAAAACAATTGTCATGATAGTAATAATAATAATAATAAAAATAAATTTAAAAAAATATATAACGAATAACTTTTCAATGTTTAAAAATATTTAAAATATGTTATTATTGGATAAAAATTAAAAATAAACTCATTTATTTTAAAAGTTTTAAAAATACATATATTAATCAGTTGGCAATCTAAAATAGTTATAGGTCGGTCAAAATTAGGTGTCAACAGATGATATATTATTTGTGAAACTTATAATTTTGGAGGGAAAATTAAGATGTGGAGGGAAATTATTAACTAATAGTTATTACTCAAAATGTCATAATCCTATGGGCAAAAGATTTAACAAAATCCTATTCATTATTACTGAAAAGGACACAAATATCAATAGATATTTTGTGCCAAATGGATTTGTATCATTTAGCATCACCCATAAATTTTGGTGTTAGACGTGATTTGATGGTACAAAAATCCCTTACATTAGAATGACTTAAATATTTACTGGAAAAAAAGGAGTGAATGCAAACTCATATATATGCCCCTCCTACACAGGTTTGTTATTGGGACTTGAAAAACTACCAGAAATGGAATAGAATAAGAGTTGGAAAAGTTGGAAGAAAGTTGGAAAAGGCATGAGATATCCACTCTCATCCTTCAGCTTTTTACCTGATTCAGGCCAACTCTTAAATCCTTTGGTCCCTAAGACTGGTTTATTATGACTGATTTATTATTAGTGAAAACACATTATTACCCTCCTAAACTTTAAACCTTTTTTTAACAGGGCATCATAAGTTTGAGGGGGTCCTATTACCCATGAATCATCTAAAACTTTAACAAATACACAATTTTTACCCTATATGTGTTCTCAACTTAAGCGCGTGTGTCTCACCCCACGTAAATATAATTATTTATTATTTTTTCGGCCGGTTTAAATCTGGCTGCAACCCGACCGACCCACCCACTTTTAAACCCACACCCTATTGCCCATTTCATCTTTTCTCTCTCTTTCTTCGACCACCGATGAAAACCCTAAAGAACTTCAAGAGTCAAAGCAAATTGATAGTATCACGGTTGTAATTTTGTCAATTGTGGTATCAAAACGATGAAGTGAAGGCTCACAGGTTAGTGATTTTGTTGGATTAAACTAGAACTTTTGAATAAAAAAGTTGTTCTTCTTATATAGTAGTGAATTTTGTATTGTTTAGATGTTGAAATCTTTGTCGTCTTGTATTCATGCATGTTTTCTTTGTTGCTTTATTGGTGTATCTATAATTCATGCATATTCTTTGTAACTTTCGTCAATTTATTATTTTTGAGATCTGTTTGCAACTGTATTTTTAGGATTTGTTACAATGTCATTTATTTTTATAACTTTGAGATGGTATCACGGGGTCAAATCGAATTTAGTTGTAACACCCAGTAAATTATGAAAATACCCCTAGAATAGAGACGTGTGCATAACGCATCTTTGCATGCTTCGATGGCGAATCTAAGATCGAATTTGTGATCAGCATGAAAAATTGAGTGGGAAAGTGGTCTTGGTTATTTTTTCGAGCAACCAAATCAAAAGATAATTTTTTGATGCAAAAACGTGGACCAGTGTGGGTGTGCGACAGAGGCGCAACTCACCTCCATCACGGACCAACACTTAATTTCTTTGAGAAATTTTTTCTATGGGATTAGAAACCTCATTTGGAGAATTTTTAGCGGAAAAAATCCAAAAATTTACACAGTCCACGTCGCGGAACCCACGTCCCGAGATGGACTTTTTTAGAATTTCGCGAGGGGCATCCTAAACCTTTCCAAACCCCTCCTAGACTTAATATATGACCAAACAAGGTCGTTTTAAGTATACAAAGGGTTTTTAACCTATTCTAAGCCCTTTTAAGTCTTTGAAAAAGACTAGGGTTAAAGAGAAGAGATGAGGAACGTGAGATTGAAAAATTCAAGAGAGAATTCTTGAAGGTCGATTGGTAAAACTTCAATTCAAGTATGTAAGGATAAACTAAAAGCATGAGATTGTTCTCTCATGTGCCCTCTTGATGGTCATAGAAGAGTTGAGAGTCTAATGAGTCTACATACATGATTCTTGAATGGTTTTCTTGAAGATTTTCTTGAAAATTATATTACTTACATGTATTTACATATGTTAATGATCACCATAGACTTGTTTTCTTGAATTAAGTACCTTTCATGAGATATTGCATAAATCCTATATGTTAACTTTTAAAAGCATGCATGAATAAAGATAGGAATTGAGTTAGAGCCTTGATTGAGAATGTCGATTGTGAACTGTGATAGAGAATGTGAGAATGGTGATAGCTTGATAGTACTTGATGGTCCATGAGTCTTCCCAACTGAACTCTAATGATTTTTCTATTCTACTTTTCCCTAATGATTGTTCTAAGCCTTGAGCTATTGATTGAGATGTTGATTAATGAGATGATTAGAGTCTCTATGAGATTGATTGAAAGATAGTGCCTCTACAAGGCTGATTAAGATGATTTGATTGAGATAGTTTGATTGAATGGATTATTTAATGAGCATTGGTTCATAGAAGGAGTATCGAATGCCAAAAGAGTAAGAGTTAATCCAACTCGCACTCCTCAAACTACGTCGCCAAGCATAGGAGTGGACTAAGTCCGTTAGAGTTGGAAAACTCCCTATCTTGAGGGATAAGTCCGTTAGAATCGGATAAGTTCTCACTTGAGGGCTAAGTCCATTAGAGTCAGACAAGTTCTCACTCGAGGGCTAAGTCCGTTAGAGTCGGATAGGTCCTCACCTTATTGTCCTGAAATAATAGGACTTGATTAGTTGATTGTCCAGATCTATTATGGATCTGACGTGTTCCTTACCTGGAATGTATGGAACAATTGTGGTAACATCAGCATGATTGTTGTACAATCACTAGCTCATAAGTGATTGTTTTCGAATAAGAGAAACTCCCAGAAAGTTTCCATCTTGAGTTTGCTGAGTCGAGATGAGATGAGATGAGTTGAGACGAGTCCTTCTGAGATGAGTTTGATTTGATTGATGAGTTGATTGGTTGATGAGTCACTTGTCTACACTTTATTCATTCTTTAGAGAGACATTTGACATATTGATTGATTTTATATTGAGTTGATTGTTGTTTCTATATTGTTCCACCTGTTTCAATTTCATTCAACAATTTTATATATCAGTATATTCCAAGTACTGATGTCCCCTCAGGACTGCATTGTTTTATGATGTAGATACAAGGATTGGAGATCACCAACAGGCGCATCATTAAAGATCTAAGACGTTTAGCTGATTGGTGAGACTCCCATACTTCGAAGGATTCATTACTTTATTTTTATCTTGCTTTAGAGATAGACATTTATTATCTTTGTTTTGATTAAGGTAGCCATGGATCTGTCATTGGCACCACCTGATAGTGATAGACGCTTCATAGTCTAGAGTCAAATATTGATGTAGGACTTGTTGAGCTAGTTCTTTCTACTAGCCTTTTTATTTGATATGACATTTGAGATTAGATGTGTCCATTACTATCTTTAGTCTTCCGTTGATTGTCTTAAGTTATTGATTCGCTTGGGGACTAGCAATAGTCTCTGAGTGCCGGTTACGTCTAGGGTACCCTCCCGGGGCGTGACATTGGTCCCCCACCTGATTATATTGGTTGGTGTGTGACTGAAGTTTTGGAGATAGAAACTGATAGAATGTCTTATTTTGAACTGAGACACTATATAAAGGACCTAGGATATACAGTAAACTGTTCCTTTTATATTAGATCTCCAATTGATGGTTTTTTGGTCGAAGTTAAAAGTGAGAAGGTTATTTGTGACATTTTCTCTATGCTTAAAAGTGAGGACATAATGGATATTTATGTTATTCATGGTGTAAATGAGGCACTAGTTTCTCCATTGTCTTTGGATAATGTACCCCATGTGGACAATGTTGTGTTAAATGATGGAAGTGGGACAAGTAAGGAATCTTTTACCTCCTTTAATGAAGTTGACTCTTCTAACCTTAATTTTAGATCTTCTAATTATCCTATTGAGCATCATAGTCCTCTTATTAAACCTTCTACTCCTTTTTCTGAACCTTTGAACTCTTCTTTCGGCCTTCTATTCCTCTTGCTCAACCTTCTAACTCTTCCTTCCAGCCTTCTAATCCTCTTACTGAGCCTTCTAACACTTTCGCTCAGCCTTTTAATCCTTCTAAACCTTCCAACACTTCTATTCAACCTTATAATCCTTTTTCTGAATCTTCCAACCCTTATAGACAACCTTCAACTCCTCCTGATGAACCTCAAACAACTGAAGATCTAAGTGTAGAGGAATCAAATGATGAATCAAATGAGGGTTTAGAAGTGAATAGTAGTGAAAAGAATATACATAGTGATGTTCATGAAGAGTATAGGGAGCTTAAGGCTTCAAGAAAGCATTTCAATAGGTCAAATAGAGGAAGTAGAGGCACAACTACTCAACAGGTTCATACTGGTGAAAAAGGGCCAGATATAGGATATTATGAGACAAATGTTGGTAGCAAGGATAGCTTATTAGGTAAGTTAGGGGTGATGGGCCTTACTATCCAAGTGATGAAAGCTCCTAGCTTTGAATTAAAAGAAGAAACAAATTGGGGACCTAGTGAAAAGGTTGACCAAGTGATGAGTAAATCTGTTAGAAAGAAGATAAAAAAAATAGAGTTATTCAACTTCTGAGAAGATTTTTTGGAAAGCAGGTTTGGTGTTTGCTAATGTAATAGAATTGAGAGAAGCAGTAACCAAATATGCAGTTCAAGAAAGATTCAAATTGAAAAATATATAAATAAGCCCGGCAGAGTTAGAGTAAGATGTTGCAAAAAAGGTTGTCTCTGGTTATTGGTTGCAAGTTTGGATAGCCAAACTTCAGATTTTATGGTTAAAAACTACAATCCTATTCATATTTGTGTGACTTCAACTTGTAACTATTTGTGTAATTCAAAGTTTTTGGCTAACAAGTACAAGGACAGAATAACTGAGCGTCCAAACATTAAAATTGTCAAATTGCAAGTGCTTATTAGAAAAAAATTGGATATCCATGTTGGAAAGATAACAGTGAGAAAATAGGGCTAGAGTGCTACAAGAGATTATGGGTAATCATGTTGTTAAGTATAGTGAATTTTTTATTATAGAGATGAGATTTTAAGATCAAATCCAGATAGCACTTGCATAGTTAAGGTTGGAGAAACTGTTGAAATTGGACATAATATTTTTGAAGGGTTTTGTGTATGTTTTCATGCTTTAAAGATAGCATTCTTTGGAGGTTTTAGGAGATGCATTGGCCTGGATGGATGTTTCCTTAAAGGAGTATGCAAAGGTTAATTATTGATAGCAGTAAGATGGAAATAACCTGATGTTGCCCATTGCTTGGGTAGTAGTAAAGGTTGAAAATCAATTTACTTAGAGATGATTTTTGACTCTACTAAAGAATGACCTTGATCTTAGAGATGGACATGAGTTGACCCTGATTATTGATATGCAAAAGGTATTTTTTTGACTATTTGATCTTTTTTGTATTTATTGATTCTCATTTACTCTTTTATAAGTCTTTTTTCTTTCTTTGACAGGGATTAGAAATTACAGTATTGGATTTATTACCCTTCGTAGACACAGAATGTGTGCTAGAGATATACTTGCAAACTGGTGCAAACTTGGAAGGGAATAGAAAGAAGAAATCTTTTTTGAAAAATTGCAAAATCTCTATTTGAGGCTGAGTTAAGAGACTAAATAAAATCTTTGAAGAAGTTGGGAAGAGAGTACTTGGATGGTCTTTTATACTATAATATTGAAAGATGGTGCAAAAGGTACTTCAAAGAACATAACAAGTGTGATTCTGTGGACAATAATATCACAGTGAGCTTTAATGCATGGATATTTTCTACAAGATACAAGATAATCATTACAATGCTTAAAGAAATTAGAATAATAATGATGATAAAAATTGGTCAATTAAGAGAGTTCTCAAAAACATGGGTCACTGATATTTCTTCCATGGCTTTGAAAATTTTACAAGATGATGAGTCGTAGCAATACGCCTCTTGTAAAGCATTAAACAAAGGATTTTTGCGTATTCTCAAGCAAAGTTGTTATTTTGATGTTTGTTTTTGTTGTTTCTTAGGAAAAGTGATTAAGGCATGGATAAGCGGGTGAATGATAGTAAAATGAAAATAAAGAAGCCAAAGTGTAGATATACTGAGCCCTTCACGGCTCGTGTGATATCACACTAATCGTAGGAGGGCACATGGAAGTGGCCCAGGCAACCGTGGAAGAAATAAAACCAAGTGAAGGCTCACGTGGACCTTCACAGCTCGGGTGGCAGTCCACGGGTTGTGAGGCCCATCGTGGCCTTGCATTTCGTGCAATGGACAGCTTGGGACGGTGTTGGACAGAGCAGAAGGAAAATTTTCGAAGGTATGCTCCACGGCACACTACACGGACCGTGAGGATTGACACAGCTCGTACCACGTGCTGTAAAAGTGATGTGAATGTGGTGACACCATCAAAAATGAGGAAAATCATGCAAGTGGCAAGAGACGAGAGCTTGTCACGGGTCGTGTGACCAACCACGGTCAGTGACATGGGGCCGTAATGATCATTGAAGGTGGTGAAAATGCAAAGGCAAGGAAAACGGTCCGTCTCACAGACTATTGACCTTCACAAGAACCATGCCAAGGCACATGAGGAGTGACGCAGTAAAGGGTGAGTGTAAAGACCAAGTATAGCCACATGGACCATTTCACAGTCCGTCTACCTTTACACGGGTCGTGTAGTGGCCCCTATCCATGCCGACGTGATTTTTCCTATTTTAAATCGGATTAGGTTTTCCTTGTATATAAATATTATTTTTATTTCATTTTTATTCAATCTTGGACAGCCGGAGACAGAGAACACTATTTTGCTTGTAATTTCATTGAACTTTGGGATTTTAATTATCTTTTTCGAGATTGTAATCCGTGGATTCACTAGTTCTTCAATAGTAAGTTCTTTATTATGAACTCTTTGTATCTTTGTGGGTTATCTTTCTTGAATATGCTAGGCTAAACCCACAACTAGGGTTGTAGGAACCATGGCAAATCAATAAGATAGATGACTATGGGTTAAACCTTGGGATTGATTAACGTATATATCCTAGTAATCTTCACTTTAATTTCTTTCTTAATGAGTCGACGCATTAGGGTAAGTCTTATTCATTACATGCCCGAAAGGGATGTCTTGATTAGGAAAAGAGTTCTACGACGGAAATTTTGGATTTTTAACCTAGTCTAAGTACTTGAGATAGAAAGGTGAGAGTATCCTAGGATCGACAACAAGGGTTAGTATATACGTTTTGAGACTGAAAGGTGATGAACAATATGCATCTAAGAAGGACCAAAAGGTAAATTAGGTGCTACATAACTTGTTAGATCTTGTATACGCAACCATGAACGAGTTTACCACATAAATTCGGCTATCACATTAGATGTCGTGGGGAAGACAATCCTAGCTTCACATTAATTGTTTGAAATCCAGTAGTCCTTGCACTCATTTGTTACTTTATTTTAAAAATTCAATTTGAAAAATCAAAATCTCTCATTTACTTTATGCATTTTAGTTTCGGAAATAGATATTACATCTAAAAAGGGTGCTAATAGATTTATTTTCACGTTTTCCCTGTAGGATCGACCTCAACTTTAAGAGTTCTATATTTGATCAATGACCGCTTAACTATTCCTTTTGGAATGTAAATTTAGGCATATTAAATTATGGCACTGTTGCTGGGGAGTACGGCGGAGTAATAGTCTATTAGTTGCAATTTTCAGTGTGTAATACTAGTCCCTAGTTTTACTTTTATTTCTTGTTTTTGTTCCTTGTAGGGAGATTGTGTTGCATGCCCAACAGCCGAAGTAAGGGTGAAGCACTTGTTCCTTATGACCCCGAGCTTACTAAGTCAATCCGCAAAATGAATGCCCAAGAACACGACACAGCAAGGCAGAGAGCATCAGGGATGAATCCTGCAGGTGGAGGAAATTATGGCATAGGTGAAGATGACCATGCTGGTAATGGGGTGCCACCGGTTGTACCACTCTAACAAGTACCACTGGCGCCACCCTTAAATCAGTAACCCAGTGAGAGACCTCAAGGCCCCAGCAACCCCAAGCTGTGAATGATGATGATGAGGGTGCTAGGACCACTGGAGCAATTGTACTTCCACACTGCCTGTACGTGTCAAGTTCACCATCACTAGTACTATGCAACATATGCTACAGTTGAAAGGTTTATTCAATAAAGCAACAATTGAGGATACAAATCAGCATGTCCTAAACTTTTTAGCAACATATCAATCATCTGAGATTCCAGGGGTCAGTCAACAATCACTTAGGTTGCGATTATTTCCATTGTCTCTTTCTTGTGCGGAGAAAAATCAGCTGAATGAGCTTCCATATGATTCCATCTGTGCTTGGGGAGAGTTAAAGAGGCATTCTTGGAGAGGTTCTTCCTCGCATCAAGACAACTGAAGATCACAAATGACATCGGGTCTCATAAGTAACTGCCGAATGAAGCACTACATGAGACTTAGGAGAGATTCAGGCAGAAGCTTAAGCAGTGCCCCAATCATTATCTCACAGATGAGCACTAGAAGGAAGTATTCTACATGTCTAGAAACTTTGTGACGAAGCCTATCATTAATGCTGCTTATGGGGGATCATACATGTCCAGTACCTTCCCAGATATAGTGGTGATCTTAGATCAGGTAGCCAAAAATAACAGTGCATGGTACACCAAAGATAGAAACTGTTCTTGGTTCATCTTTGAGATTACTGCGGAGCAGCGATGGAATGAGGAGGAACGAGACCAAGACATAGACCTTATGAAGACCCAACTGGACTTTCTGGCAAAGCTGCTATTAGATGAAGGCACAAAAAAGGTGAAAGCCATGGACATAGCCAAGTATGATGATCAGGGCTATAATCATGATAAGGAGACGAACTCCTTAGGTAGCCAGTGGGGTTACCGGCCATTCAATGCTGGTAATCAAGGTTGGAACTATGGTCGTGAGAACTATCAATGAAATTGATAGAACAGAGACGGATATAAGAACCGTAAGCATCAAAATGGTGGTGGTGAAAACTCAAAACTAGAAGAGATGATGGCGAAGATTTTTTACAAAGTTGAGTCCACAGAGGCAGGGGTACGAGACATGAGAGGAGAAATATCCAATGTTCGACTATTGATCGACTCACATTCTAGCTCAATCAAGCAACTAGAACAGCAGATGGGGCAATTGTCAGCCTCATTAAATCAGAGAAAAGCTGGGTCACTTTCTAGTGACACTATTTAGAACCCGAAAAATGATAGTCATTGCATGGCAGTAACCGTGAGGAGCGGTAAAGTACTTTCTAACCCTGTTGTAACCAGTAATGCAGGTATGAATGAAGTTGAAGGCAATATACCCGACCCTCTGGAGGTGCGTGTTGATGACGTAAGTGAAGAAAATATATGACAGCAGCAGAGCCTGAGGTTGCTAAAGAGGCTTAAGAGTCAGACAAACTAGGAACTCAACCTCTGCCAGCCATTCCTAAGCCGCCGCCACCATTATTCCCACAGAGGTTGCAGAAGAAGGTTGAGGATGACAAATTTTAGAAATTATTGTCCATGTTGAAGGAAATATCAGGGAACATCCCCCTAGTAGAGGCACTTGAGCAGATGCCAGGCTACGCTAACTTCATGAAAGACTTAGTAACTAAGAAGCGGACAACCACAATCTAACCGGCAAACAAAATCCATCACTATAGTGCCATTGCTACCAGATCCCTTGTTGAAAAAAAGGAAGATCCAAGAGCCTTCACTATCTCATGTATCATTAGAGCTTACAACTGTGCAAGGGCCCTCGGTGATTTCGGTGCCAGCATTAACTTGATGTCATTGGTAGTTTACAAGTAGTTGGGCTTAGGAGCCCCCCACACCCACTACAATGCGGCTACTCGTGGCAGATAGATCGGTGAAGTGGCCCGTGGGGATTTTGTGTGATTTGCTGGTCCATGTGGGTAGGTTCATCTTTCTGGCGGATTTTATCATTCTGGACTGTCAGGTGGATTTTGAGGTTTCCATTATCCTTGGGAGACCATTTTTGCTACTGGCAGAGCATTGGTAGATGTGGAGCGAGGGGAGCTCACCTTCAAATTGAACATTGAAGAAGTAAAGTTTAGTGTGTGTATGGTAATGAAGAGACCGAAGGAGGTGGTTGTATCCATCATGGATGTGGATGATGACTGTCTATCCGAAATTCCACTTGAAGAAAGGATGAGTGTGGACACGTTAGCAACAGTGTAGATGAACTTTCTAGAGGATAGTGTCACTGGGTACCATGATGCTGTGAATACATTGCATGGTAGGTGAACCAAACTATTTGTCCCCAGAAAGTTGGACTTGGACCTATAGAACAGACCTACACCACCAGCGAAACCTTCTATTGAGGAGCCTCCAACTATGGAACTCAAGGAGCTTCCTCATCACTTAAGGTATGTATTTTTGGGCACTAATACCACTCTTCCTGTGATTGTGGTTGCAGATCTCCAAAAAGACCAAGTGAAGGCATTGATGGGGGTCCTCCAAAAATTCAAGTGAGCTATTAGGTGGACCATTGCAAACATTATAGGGATTCCTCCAGGGATACGCACACACAAGATCAAGTTGGAGGATAATTGTGTGCCTTGTATTGAGCACCAACGCAGACAAATTCGGTTATGCAAGAGGTGGTGAAAAATGAGATCATCAAATGGCTGGATTTTGGGGTCATGTACCCCATTTCTGATAGCAAGTGGATCAGTCCAGTTCAGTATGTCCCTTAAAAAGGGGCATGACAATGGTGGCTAATGACAAAAATGAGTTGGTCCCTTTGAGACCTGTTACTGGGTGGTGAGTGTGCATGTACTACCGAAAGCTGAATAGATGGACCTTGAAGGACTATTTCCCCATCCTTTCATGGACCAGATGTTAGACAGGTTGGCAGGTAGAGGGTGGTACTACTTCTTGGACGGGTACTCGGGCTAGAATCAAATATCTACAGACCCAGAGGATCAGGAGAAGACTACCTTCACTTGCTCGTATGGGACTTTTGCTTTCACGAGGATGTCTTTCGAGCTATGCAATGCCCCAGCCACCTTCCAGCGATGTATGATATCGATCTTCTCAGACATGGTCGAAGACACCCTTGAGGTATTTATGGATGATTTCTCTGTTGTGGGTAATTCCTTTGACAATTGCCTATCGAATCTTACCGGAGAACTAGAATACTATGAGGAAGCTAATTTGGTACTAAATTAGTAGAAATGCCATTTCATGGATAAGGAGGGCATAGTACTAGGCCATAAGATTGCTGATAAGGGCATAGAGGAGGATAAAGAGAAAATTGAGGTTATCGAGAAATTGCCACCTCCAATCTCTGTGAAGGGTGTCCACAGTTTTCTTAGACATACAGGATTCTACCACTGATTTATTAAGGATTTCTTCAATATTGCATGCTCACTGTGCAAGCTCTTCGAGAAAGATGTTAAGTTTCAGTTCAACGACAGCTACGAGCATGCCTTTGAGACTCTGAAGTAAAAGTTGATTTCTGTACCTGTGGTAGTTGCACCTGACTGAGCTACCCCATTTGAGGTTATGTGTGATGCGAGTGGAATTGTTATGGGTGTTTTGCTCGGGCATAAGCGCAACAAGGTTTTTCATCCGATATACTACGCCAGCATAACCCTTAATGATGCGCAAAGAAATCACACAGTGACTGAGCAGGAATTGCTGACTGTGGTATATGCATTCAACAAATTCAAGTCCTACTTATTAGGCACAAAAATTGATAGTGCACATAGACCATGCAACATTGAGATACCTCATAGCCAAGAAAGATGCCAAGCCAAGGCTTATTAGATGGGTCCTCTTGCTGCAGGAGTTTGACTTTGAGGTCCAAGACCAAAAAGGATCCAAGAATCAGGAAGCAGACCACTTGTCCATCTTAGAGGATGAGTCAAGGGCGAAGGATTAGTTGAACATCGATGATTCTTTTCCTGATGAGCAGGTATTGACAGCTTCCATTGACTTTATTCCTTGGTTTGCTGATTTTGCTAACTTCCTGGTGAATGACATTATGCCTGAGGGCCTAAACCCTCACCAAAGAAAAAAGTTTCTTCATGATGTGCGCGGGTATTTCTGGGATGACCCATACTTGTTTCACACATGTGTTGCATTAGGCGGTGCATCCCAGAAACGGAGATGATGAGTATCATGGAGGCCTATCACTCATCCTCAGTGGGGTTCATCATGGTGGTGCTAGGACAGTGAAGAAGATTCTACAATGTGGGTACTACTGTCCCACCGTCTACAAGGACACCCATGACTTGGTGTTAGGGTGTGATCAGTGTCAACGACAGGGCAACATCTTTAGGCGTCAAGAACTTCCCATAACCCCTATTCTTGAAGTTGAAATATTCGACCTCTGGGGCATTGACTTCATGGGCCCATTTATGAGCTCTTATGGCATGAAGTATATCTTAGTGGCAGTCGACTATATCTCTAAGTGGGTGGAGGCGGTTGCATTGCGAAACAACAAAAGTAAGAATGTTGTCCAATTTCTGAGGCGAAACATATTTTCCAGATTTAGGACACCCAAAACTATCATTAGTGATGGGGGTTCTCATTTCTGCAGCAAGTTCTTCTGTGCTATGCTAGCGAAGTATGGAGTTCGATAACACAAAGTGGCCATACCCTATCACCCGCAGACAAGTGGGCAGGTTGAAGTTTCATATAGAGATCAAGGAGATCCTGACCAAGTCTGTGACTGCTACCAGAACTGAATGGGCGCGGAAGCTAGGTGATGCACTTTGGGCCTACCAGACGGCTTACAAGACCCCCATTGGTATGTCCCCATATTAGTTGGTGTTTGGTAAAGCCTGTCATCTACTTGTGGAGTTGGGGCGCAAGGCCCTCTGGGCTTTGAAGAAACTCAACATAAATTGGGATGAGGCTGCTGACCTGAGACTTGACCAGCTCAATGAGTTGGATGAGTTTTGCCTCCAAGCGTATGAGAGTGAAACACTATACAAAGAGAGGATAAAGATCCAGCACGACAAACATATTGCCCAACGGAAAACATATTGCCCAACGGAGTTTTAGTGTTGGTGACATGGTACTTTTATACAACTCCAGATTCAGGTTGTTCCCAAGTAAGCTTAAGTCTAGGTGGTCTGGCCCGTACACAATTATCCAGGTATTCCCCTATGGTGCAATTGATTTAGAAGCAGAAAACGGGGATCGGTTCAAAGTGAATGGCAGAGAGTGAAGCAATACTTGGGTACCGCAGAAGAAGCTTCAGTGATTGAGGTCATGCTTCTTGACGAAGTTTAAATAGTCAAGACAGTGCGTGATGCCACGACATTAAATCAACCATTTCATGGGAGGCAACTCATTCATTGTAATAGTATAAAAAAACCAAATGTGCAAAAAAAACTTTAATTTAGATGTCATACATTTTTATTGTTTTTTGATTTATGTTTCCAAGTAAGGATAGGTGGCATTTGGAGTTTGGAAGCCCACATGAGGGGGGAAGCGTGACTTGAGGCCAAGGCATCCAACAATTGGCAAAGTACAATCCCACGTGTGCCCACACGAGCTGTACCACGTTCAACAGTTCGTGTGACAAAACATGTGAAGTTGTTGCGCGTGGCCTAAATGAATTTAATCCAAAATTGCAAGTGTCGATACACGGTTCGCATGCATGGGTCGTTACAGGTTTGACGGATTGTGAAAGAAGCCGTCTGGCATTTACGCATGTGGCCCACGTAGGTTCATATTGACATTTTCTCAAGTCGGTCCACACGGACCATGCAACGTGTCACGACTTATGTGATGAGTCGTCGAGGTGCACCAATGCATGCATGGACAGGTAAGTACTGTATTTCGCTAAGGTTGGGACAATGGATGGTCCAAACGGACTGTGACACGTGTCACGGGCACTGAGTTGGCCCGTGCGATGGGTGTTGACTGGTCAAATACTGTTGACCAAGGCATTTAAAACCCTCCCCTTTGTCCTAACAACTTATTCCCTAATTTCCCACTCTCTCTATATCTCACGGCTCTCTCTCCCTTTTTCACACCTTCTCTCTTAGAATCCCAACAAATTTAAAATCTTCTTTGTGATGATCCGTGAGCCTATTTCATGATTCGCAGCTTCATCTATGCGTGGGTTTCTACTTTTTCAAGGAAGTCTTCCACTCTATTGTTGCTTATCAAGTAAGAGCTCAATTTCTTTATCTTCTAGTGTAGATTTTTATGTTTGCATATGTAGATTTTAGTTCAAACTTGCTTTTTTTTGGTTTAACATATCATAATACATGAAAGTGGTAATGGGTATGCATATGGTGGTGAAAACCACCATAGTTGGATTCTTAAGGTTTTAACCATGAAAGTCATGATTTTAGCGGATTTTTGGTATATCTTTTTGGGGAAATTGCATGTGTATGCTCATGTATTTATGGGTCAAGGTTTAGCTCGAGAAAAATTGCATTAATTTGTGTGTTTATGCATGTTGGGCTGAAAGTCTACACAAGGGAGTTTCTCATGACTGTTCACATGGACTGTGTTCTGTTACACAAGACTTGTATAGGCCCGTGGTATGCTCCCTGATCACTACACTTCAAGTCCATCGATACGGGCCCTGTCACAGATCATGTCACGTTACACGACCCGTGTAGGGTCCCATTAAACCTGTCCCACCTGTATTATATTATTTAGGTTGATTTTAATTTTAATTCACATATGTTCCTTAAGTGTAATGGCCCTATGATAGACCGGGTGATGCCACTCTTAAGGGTTATTGTCACTTTTATAGTGCAGGGGAAGTCTGAGTACCCGTTAGTGCATTAACCTGCTTGTTCAAAAATCTCTAATGCATTGTATTCATTTGTGACACTTGCAAGTACTATGGGTTAGACTGAAGACTAATCAGACCTAGTGAAAGGGATGAGCCTGTGTCACGTCTCCACGACTCCCCAACTGCATCATCTAGCCATCAAGCTGGGAGTGACTCAGGTGATGACTCCTCCAGTGGGTCTGTGGTCTATTTTATGGGCAATGTCTCCCCTTACACCCCTCGCACTATGAGTGCTCGGGCAGAGGGCCGCAACAAAGCCCCCTAGTCTGAGGAGGGTGTTCGTCATATAGGAGTTGAGGAGGAAGAGGATGCCCTGGGGTAGGAGGAGGAAGCCCCAGAGCACGAAGAGTAGGTGTACACTCCAGAGGCCAGCGGGCATAACATGGAGGAGCAGGCTGACGAGATCGAACTCTGGGAGAGTGATGATGATGCTACATATTTTGCAGTCTCCAAGATGATAGATCCCGATACCACCAGGTCACTTCTTTTATTTCTACGGGGCCATTGGACAGTCCTAGATGCCAAAGATATTTACACTTATGGGCTGACCAAGAGCTCCGGAGGATTCTAATGGCAGTCGGTCATCTCGGAGGTTCAAGTCCTCATGGACCAACTAGGCAATATCCTAGAGACTAGAGATATGTTCTAAGCGTACAAGTTTGGTCGGATGGCGGAACCATCTGGTTACTATGGGCTCGTCATAGTTAAGGAGTTCGATTCTAATCATGCTGCTATTCTACTAAACTCTGTCGAGGGTAACTAGTCTAAAAAAGTGAAGAAGCAGGTTACATCTGGTAGGTCCCCATGGTTACATTTGATGAAGCATGGTACACGAGTGGATATTCCAGAGAACACCATCAATCAATTCCTATTTAGGCTAGATTACTGAGCTCCTTCGAATGGACGATTCATGGCTAGACACTTGTGGATTATGGATGAGGGGTGGATCTCCGATTCGTCATCTCGAGCTGAAATATTGGCATCGATTGCAGAATGAATCGCCATTCAGGGGGTTGTTGTGCCTTGGGTCACAAACCCCAAGGTTCCTATTGCCAAAGCTTCTCTAAATTTTGTTGCAAAGTTTTGGTGGGCTGTGGTGCGAAAAAGGTTGCGGCCCACAGTTAATGACAACACGCTACAACCTTCACATGCCTCCCTAGTAGTGGGTTTGATGGACAAGTTTGGGATAAATGTGGGTCGTATTATAGCTATTGATATGAGAGACCAGGCCTTATCTGACCAAGAGGGCATGCCCTTCCCATGCCTATTTCGTGCACTTTGCAAGGAGGCCGAGGTCCTCACTAATTATTATGTGGATAAAAAGATGGCTCCAAATGGCATTGTAAGCACTGCACTAATTAAAGACGTCCAAAATCATGTCATGCAGATCAGATCACGCTTGCTAGGGGCCCAACAAACTTTCCCTTAGCACCTCCACAGCAGCCCTTGCCATTTGAGGGTTACACCACCGCCCCATTATCAGGAAAGGCTTATGAGAGGCCCGAGGGTAGTGATGCAGCCCCTCTGGTACAACAAGGGTATGCATATGTGCCTTATGAGTTTTTAAGGCAGAACAGTGGCAGACACGTGCCACTTTAGACCAAATTATCGAAAGGATGCCGCATGTGGTTCAGGCTGTGGCGCAACGTAACGAAGATTTTCTAAGCCAAATAACCACCTTGCAGGGCCAAGTCAACACGTTAGAGGGATACTTCCATGACATGTTTGGGAGTATGACTGGGGAAGAAATAAAGAATCTGGTTTAAACAGTGAATGGCATGAAGGCCCAGATTGCATAGCTGACTATGTAGTACCAGGCCATCGCACTAGCCCTGCAAGGCCATGAAGGCCCAGCGCCAAGAAGCAGCTGAATAGGAGGAAAGAGAGCGGCGAGCAATAGACGCAGCAAGGGTAGGAGCCTCTGGGAGCACCTTTGTACTTGGTGCTACCTATGATGACCGCGACCCCTCAGGAGGGTCTGGTCCTGCCAGCACAACTGACGCATAGGGAGTCCCAGGTGTGTTCTTCTCCCTTTCTGTTCTTTAATTCTAGTTGTGGTATAGTGAGGACACCACACCGTCTTTTTTGGAGGGGTAGGCTATCCTGCCACTTAAGAGTTTTTCTTGCCATGTTTCTTTTCTCTCAAGTGTATTATCTAGTAGAACTGACATATTTAGGTTGTGATGTCTGTACAAATACAAGTGTTCATAGAAGTCTAAGGTAACCCAAATTGCGAAAAATTCCCCAAAGTAACAATGTTGCAAAAGGTTATATGTGCTTGCATCCCATTTTGACTAACTTGCATGATTTTGTGGAAAGCATGGTGTGTGTATGGTTGGCATTCTGATGAACGAAGCATGTCTATGTTGGTTTAGTGCTAACTAGTGTAGAAGATGTGCCATGTGTGTGTGAGCTTATTTGCATAATTCAATTGATGCACTTGTGAGATAGAACTTGTCTGGTTAGTCCCACTGAAATAATTGAATGGCTGGATTAGGATATGATCTTAGGCAGTTATTGTTGACTAGTCACATACCCTAAAGATCAACTAAATGAATTTTTCCCTCTTGAACCAAAAATTTGAGCCTAAATAGACCTTTTCATTGTAATCAGCAAATACAATTCCCCTATCTATCTATTGATCTTTATTTTGGCCCTGGTCTCTCCAAGGACATTGTGAACCTCCGCCTAGGTCAAAAGCCTAAGTTGAGGGTGGCTTACACTGACCCTAGTCCTTTAGAAAGATATTGTGAACCTTGAACCAAGCCAAAGGCTTAAGTTGAGGGTGGCTATTGTAGGGAAAATAGAAAAATGAGTGTAGAAAAGAATCAAGTGACAATAGAAGAAAAGAAAGCGGGTTGTGACATGAGCAAAAATTAATGTGCGAAGAAAAGAATGAAAATGAGTGAATGAGCACGAAAATCACTTCCCATACTAAAAAGAGTTAGAGAAATAGGGGAAATAAGTGTTGGAGACCTAAATACAAATGGCTGAGTCAAAATAAGTATCTGGGAGAAGCCTACTAGTCACTTTAATCCTAAATGTACCTCATTCGAGCCCGAGCCTACGGTACAAGCCGCAAAAGTCCTAATGTGATCCTAAAAAGGCCATTCGAGAGTTAAGGTGGCGAAAATAGGGAGAAGCTTATGATCGATACTTGTGTGTCTACTAAAAGTCATTTATGAGAGTGAGAGTCTATATTCCAGTCTCTGTTCTACATTCTTATGTTGTGAGTGAGACTTCTTTGTAGTGAGGGCACTATCTTTTCACTAATTGGTTGCTAATCCAACTGGGTTGTCTTTATCCTGATCTATGTGGACTGACCATGCATGTATGATGTTTGCCTTAATCTTTGTGGGTCTGTTTGGGGTGTGAGCACATTCTTAATCTTGTTATCAGGGCATATGTGTTGAAAATTATGGGGTTATCCGTATTTATGAGTGAACACTTGTGTTTATGCTTTATTTGGTTGAGTCTTTTTTTCTTGAGGACAAACAATCATTCTAAGTTGAGGGTGTTCATGAGTCGTAGAAATAGGACTCTTATGACGCTTTAAACAAAGGATTTTTGCGCGTTCTCAAGCAAAGTTGTTATTTTGACGTGTGTTTTTGTTTTTCTTCAGTAAAAGTTATTGAGGTATAGATAAATAGGTGAATGATAGAAAATGAACGTAAAGAAGACAAAGTATGGGTATATTGAGCCCTTTACGGCTCATATGATATCACACTAACCGTAGGAGGGCACGTAGAAGTGGCCCAGGTAATCATGGAAGAAATAAAACCAAGTGAAGGCTCATGTGGACCTTGACGGCTCGTGTGACAGTCCATAAGTCGTGAGGCCCATCATGGCCTTGCACTTTGCGTAATGGACGGCTTGGGATGGTGTGGCACAGAGCAGAAGGAAAATCTTATAAGGCACTCCCCACGACACACTACATGGACCGTGGGGATTGACGCAGCTCATACCACATGCTGTAAAAGTGATGTGAATGTGGCAACACCATCAAATATAAGGAAAATCATGCAAGTGGCAAGAGACGAGAGCTTGTCACGGGCCGTGTGATCAACTACGGTCCGTGACATAGGGCTGTAATGATTGTTGAAGGTGGTGAAAATGCAAAGGCAATGGAAACAGTCCGTCTCATGAACCGTTGACTTTCACACGAACCGTGCCAAGGCACATGAGGAGTGACGCAGTAAAGGGTGAGTATGAAGACCAAGTATAGCTACACGGACCGTTTCACGGTCCGTCTACCTTCACACATGTCGTGTAGTGGCCCATGTCTACATCGACGTGATATTTCCTATTTTAAATGTGATTAGGTTTTCCTTGTATATAAATATTATTTTTATTTCATTTTTAGTCAGTCTTGGACAGTTGGAGACAGAGAACACTATTTTGCTTGTAATTTCATTGAACTTTGAGGATTTCAATTATCTTGTTCGAGATTGTAATCGGTGGATTCACAAGTTCTTCAATAGTAAGTTCTTTATTATAGATTCTTTGTATCATTATAGGTTATCTTTCTTGAATATGCTAGGCTAAACCCACAACTAAGTTTGTGGGAACCATGACAAATCAATAACATAGATGACTATATGATAAACCTTGGGATTGATTAACGTATATATCGCAGTAATCTTCACTTTAATTTCTTCCTTAATGAGTCGATGCATTAGGGTAAGCTTGTATTCATTACATGCCCGAAAGGGATGTCTTAATTAGGAAAAGAGTTCTAAGACGGAAATTTGGAGTTTTTAACCTAGTATAAGTACTTGAGACCGAAAAGTGAGAGCATCTGGGGATCGACAATAAGGGTAAATAAGTATACGTTCAGAGACCGAAAAGTGATGAACTATATGCATCTAAGAAGGACCAAAGATGAATTAGGTGTTACATAACTTGTTAGATCTTGTATACGCAATCATAAACGAGTATACCACGTCGATTTGGCTATCGCATTAGATGTCATGGAGAACACAATCCTAGTTTCACATTAATTGTTTGAAATCCAATAGTCTTTGCAATCGTTTGTTATTTTATTTTAATAACTCAATTTAAAAAAAAAACAAAAAACCCCCCACTTTACTTTATGCCTTTTAGTCTGGGGAATAGATTTTACATCTAAAAAGGGTGCTAATAGATTTATTCTCACACATTCCCTGTGGTATCGACGTCAACTCTGGTTGAGTTCTATTTTTGATCAATGACCGCTTTACTATTCCATTTAGAGTGTAAATTTGGACGTATCACAAGACAACATTAATAAGTCAATGCAGTGCAACTTATCTTGGAATGGAGAAAGGGGTTTTGAGGTTGTAGATAAAGGCTTTACACACTATGTAGACATTGTTAGGTGCACTTATAGTTGCAGAGCTTGGCAACTTAAGGGCATACCTTGTCCTCATTGTGTTGCTGCCCTACATTACAAACAGTACGAACCAATTAATTATGTGGCCAGCTGCTACAACAAGGAAACCTACTTGACAACATATGAATATGTTATTCAGCCAATGAATAATATGAATATGTGACCAACATCTAATAATCCAACAGTTCAGCCACCAGCAGTCAAACAATTGCTTGGAAGGCCACATAAAGTTAGAAGAAAAGAGGCTCATGAAATGAAGAAAACTGAAAAAGCTTTGTGAATGTGGTGTTGTTATGACTTGTTGCAATTTTCATACAAAAGGTCATAATAAAAGAGGATGTCCTTCTATTCCAGCTGTTTCAAGTCAAACTGCACCAACTTCTACTCAGTCACATGTAAATATAGCAATTATCATTAATATTTAATTAAATATATGCTAATATCTCTTATTATAATAACTAGGCAACAACAAATAATGAAAATGGTAGAGTCAGAGTTACAGGAAGAGGCAAAGGAAGGGGAATGCCTCAACAAAATCAAGAGAATCAAGGCACAAACAGAGGAAGAGGTAGAGGAAGAGGAATGCCTCAGGAAAATCATGAGAATGAAGGCGCAAATACAAGAAGAAGCAGAGGGAATGGCAGGGGAAAGGGGATGCCTCAAGAATACCATGAGAATGAAGGCAGAAGTGATGGCACACTTCAAGATCTTTAAAGAGGCCAAGGATGGTAGGCTTTGGAGTATTGGTCAATTATGATGGTTTTACAACTCTTAATGTAAGTACAAGTTTGAATTGTTGATCAGATTATACATATTATATTTTCAAGTACTTCAACTTATTTTTGTGATTTATTTGTACAGCTTGGAATGCCAAGTAGAAGGGTTATTGACGTTAGTACAAGAGTATCAAGGAGGTCTGATGAAGTTACTGGAGATATTGGCTATCATTCACGTTTTGGATTAATGAAATGGAAGGAAAAATCATCCATTAGCAATAATAAACTTCAATAATGAGGGGCAAAAAAAGAGTCCAAACAAGGTCGCAGCTATTGCTCTTGATCAAAACCCAAGGAGTTCAAGTATAAAGAAGACCAATGTTCCATGAAAATAGATGACTTAGGTGTTATTTCTTGGTGTTGTTAATATCTTGATTTTGCTACTTTATTGGTACCAAACTCTATTTTGGTGTTGCTAATGTCAAATTGCAATATCGGTACCAACTGTGTGTTGCCAAGTTTGTTTAGGCAACAACTCTTGTGGTAATGTTTGATTACAATATTAGTCAAATTGCATAATGGTTTACATTCTGATTTTGTTATCATTTTGTACAATTTTATTCTGATTGTGTTGCCAAGTTAATGTTCTCATTTTATTACAATGGTTTCCATTCTAATGTTGTTGGTAAACTAGATTGACATTTTATGAATATTGTCAAATGGTCATAGATATCAAACAACATAGATGTTTCATTGATATTTTTCAAAAGAGAAAATACACAAACTTGACTGAATAAATACCATACACAACCAAGAAGAATAGTTATGGCAATTCGAAGTGCACATAACTACATTTTTCATCTTTCACATTCTTGTTAATGCTTAAAACTAGAAAAAAAAGACCACGAAAATCACCATTATGAGCTTCCAATTCAAGATACAACATGCCTTCTTCTTTGTCTCCTTGATTTCCCTATTATGACATGCTTGATCATCTTTCTTCTCCACCAATTTCATCTTATTCTCTTTACTTTCATAAAATGCTAATGTTTCTTCTAATTTTTTAATTCTATTCGCCAATTTTAGAATGACAAACTTAGATTACACATCAATTTCCTCAAGATCCCTCCATCTAAAGAACTTGCACGAATTTTCCTAAAATAGGTCATAACCAGGTGAATTTAATGGTAAACTAAAAAAATAAAGAAATATGTAATTCGAACATACGTGAAACGCCCCAAAAATGTGCTTCAGAAATGCCCATAATTGTAATTTTTGTATATATCTCAAAATTCATGCATGATGTCAAAAATCCTACTTCATATTCTTGATCATGGGAAAAAATTGAGTGGGAAATGGGTATAACGTGGATTTTAGAAGACCCATAGCGAAAAATGATTTTCGCAAAATTTTCAGAAACAAAGAGTATTTGTGATGGCTCCGTGACGTGGACCTGTCGCGGAGCAGTATTGGAACTTCCTTAATTTCTATTTCGGCGTAAGGGCATTGGGGTCGTGGCCCCATTCCCATTTACACGTGAAATCTCCCATACTTAGCTATTTTTCAACTCCATATCGCTCAAAAACCCTCTCTAAAGCCTCTCAACCATTTTATCAAAATTCCCATCTAAATTCAAGTGTCTCAAGCTTAATTCTGGATCCCAAAAACTCCATTTAAGCTTCAAGTCTCCTTCAAGTCTACATCAAGAAAACCCAAGTTTAAGGTATGTGGGTTTCATCCATTGGGACCTTTCACCCATGGAGTCCAACCTTCCTATTTTATAAAAATTGCATGATTTCAAGTTGTATTTCTTATGGGAATCTATTATTATGAAATATGTTGCGGTTTTGTCAAATATTATTGATTATACATAAATATCTATTTTGAGCTTATACTATGAAGTGATCTTTGTCTATTAAGACTATACATGATTCAAGTCATGAGATCTATGAACTATTGTTAAGTTTTGATATGATTTAAAGTTACCCATGATGGGGTTTTACCATGTTGTTGGTGGGTTGATTTACATGACTTTAAGATACATTGATTTCACTATTTCATGATCTATACTCTTGCATTTTACATTATTTGAACATGTACTCATATGTACCCACAAAGTGTTCGATGAAATGTCAAGTCAAGAATTCTCAAGTTTTTCTATGACCTCTTGCACGATTTTTACAAGTATCGATTGTTGATGAGTTATTGAGATCTTATGTTGAGGTTTATGCTCTTAAATTGTGAAGCCCACTAGAAGGGGTTATGAACTACATATGTTATATGCCTTACCCTCTAGTATAAGGTCAATTTCTACATGAAGGGGTTATGAACTATGTTGTATACCTTACCCATATGTACGATTCGATGTTATGTAATATCTTATACTCATATGAAGGGGTTATGAACTACGTGGTACGCCTCACCCTCATATGCAATTCAATATTATGTGTTATCTCATACTTATGACCTATGCTATCTTTCTACCCTCATGTACTATTCATTATCTCATGCTTACATGTAGGGGTTATGACCTATGCTACTTCTCTACCCTCATGTACTACTCATTACCTATTAGAAGGGGTTATGACTTATGTTATATCCGTCACCCTCTAGTACAAGATAGTTGGATGATCCATTCATATTACTTTATGGTGTTAAACAAGATATGCAAATACAATTATTCTTAAGCATATTTCATCCTACGCATTTATTACATATGGCATATCAAGCTTATGTTCATTGAATATGATTAAGCATCTTGTTATTATGGCTTATGGTTCTTGTTGCATTGCATCCCGCATACTTAATACATACAAACGTACTAATGTATACTCTATGCCTACATGATATTACCATGTAGGTACCAAAGCGCCTATCAGCCATCCTCCACGTGGCTAGTTGGTCCTTCTGAAGAAGCTAGTTGGTGATTCCTCAATTCCAGGGCAATAGCTATTCTCATTCATGCTTTATAGATTCTTATTCTTATGTTGGATACTTATTAAATGAGAGTGAGCCCAAAAAGTGTCTTGGCCCCGTTCCATTTTATGCTAGAGGTGCCGTTAGATATTATGTCATAGTTTCATTATGTTAATGAAGCTTGACTCTTCTTACTCTATTATTATTATGTATGGTTTTCGTTATCCCTTTCCCTTTTCATTTATTTGACTCTTGTATTTGTTTAATTTGCTTCTGCAACCAAGGATGTGTACACGATATGCTAAGAGGCTTGTTTGGGTTGTCTTCGGGCTTTCCGTTCGCCGTGTCACATCTAGGCCCTAAGCTTGGGTCATGACAATATGCGGGTGTGTGGACAGGACCAAACTCTTCTAGCTAGGTTGTTCTCTAACCATGAAGTCTACATTTGTAATAAAATCGCCATGTTTGCATTGCATTGTTACATGCAACATTGTATCACTCTTGTCATTACAAATGCGATTCAAGCTTGCGTTTGACATTATAAGAATAGTCTCCCTAAAAAATTAATCACAACGGCAGTGAAACATTTGACACTCACGCTTGCATTCAATTTTTTTCTACACTGGAAGCTCTCTAACCGTAATGGAGATTTAGGGAAGATGAAGATGAGATAGATTTTCTTTATTAAATAATTCAAATTTGGGAGTGCCACATGGCGTTTTAACATTGGTTTGTTACTATTTTTATACTTTTTCACAGGCTTCTTATCTGTGCCAACACAGATTGTCTTTAAATGGGTAAAAATGGTGTATTTATTGAAGTTTTAGATGGTTCCATGGGGTAATAAGACCCCCGCAAACTTAAGGTATCTTATTCAACAAAAGGTCTTAAGTTTAGGGGGTAATAATGTATTTTCTCTTATTATTATTGTTGCTACTCTTCTCTCTCAAGTTATATGATATATATATATGCTTGTTAACTACTTCGTTAATAATTCGTACATATATGTAAGTAGGGAATAATGACATGAACCTAATAAATGATTACCCATAATAAAATTGCATACAATGAATCTATCACCAGATTTTATGCAATTTGTGGATATTCATTGTGCATGTGATTGTGATTATGATATTTGGATCGGGTGTCACTTCCAACACATTATTGAATTGGGTATCACTGTCAATATATCAATGAATTAAGTGTAACGTTCTAATATATCATTGGATTGGATATCACATTTTGACACATCATTGGATCAGATGTCACATTTTGCACATAATTTGTTTGAGCGTGGGTCTCATGAGAAGGTCATTGTGAATTGTTATGATTAGAATGATATTTGTGTTTTGGCATGTTGAGCATGAACTATAATTTGTCATTCTTTAGTATGTGTCTCATTTACTAAATTAGGATTTTTTATTTATATTTCACTTATTGCAATAACCGCATGATACTACCAGTTGACAGTATTATACGTATTAATATTGCACTTATTTTTTCTTTTGTTAAGTACAAGTCATCTTCAAATGACTGTTGACAAACCTTAGCTAAGAGATTTTTTATTTTAGAGTTCAAGGCCGAGCCAGCTCTTTGAGGCTGCTGTAGATTCTTCTATGACTCCCAGACCACTTATTTCAAACCTAGACTATTTAGACACTTTAGACTTTTATTGATTTGATTTTCTAAAATTGCATCCCCTTGTGTTTGACACTTAAATAGAGTCTTAGAATAATGATTCTCGTATTTGAGGGGGTTATTTTTGCATTTTCTAGATTTTTGTTGAGTTTATGGACACTCAATTTTGATCTTTTATTTAAACTTAAAATTATGTTAGTTTTAGGGGTGAGCATGGTCCGGGTGGGCGGTTTTTCTATCAAACCCAGGAACCACCCGCTATATACCGGTTCTGAAGA
>JAPFFP010056147.1:0-28529 GCA_026153255.1 Solanum medicagineum | reverse complement strand
TTTAAATTACGCCACACTCGCCATAACTTTTCCAATTAAATGATTAACTTTGACTAATTAACTTACGGGGTCTAACATATTCGAATGAATAGACTGTATTAGCTCACTAATTCTGTCTATGAAGCCTCTACTAAACTAAAGATAGGTGTCATAACAAGACCACGGCTACCTGACTATAAAATAAATAAGTCAAACTAACTGACTGGAGCCCTCTGAGAATGAGGAGGTATCACCAACTGCCACTGGAAAGTTGTTTACTGAATACTCGCTATCATGGGTGCCTGAATCTGAATCATAAAATGATGCAGCGCCAAAGACATCAGTACGTGGAATCTACGATATGTAAGATTGCCAAAAAGTACTAAGGATAGGATACTCACTTTAAAACTGAACTTTGAGATAGCTTTATTGACAAAAATATGTCATGCAAGTGAAATCATATGTTTTTAAACTAGTCTAAAAGTTCAACTCAATATAAAAGAAATACTTACTTTAATGCATTAATGAGCATAAATAAATATATAAAAACATAATACTCAAATACTTAGCTCTGCAATTAGCTTGACTCAATTTATTATGCAACATAATAGAGAGAAATACTTGAATAAAGATATGATAAATCTCAGTATGTAAAATAATAACTTTTACTCATGATGATACAGCGTCTTACCCACGCTACCAGAGTCGTCCATACTTTGTCGGGGTAAGGAACGAAACTAGGGGAGTGGATCCATCCCAAAACTGGGTCATCTCAGTGGCAAGTGAGGAATTGTACTCTTGGTTCAATCCTATCCTATGTTGGCTACGTAGTTTATGAGTTCAAGTGATTATTATGCTCACTCATATCGATGCTCAATACTACTCCCAAAATAACTTCTATAATGCTCATACTCAAAAGAGTATTCTTGCTCAAAGTAACACTATCTTCTCTTTGGGACTTAGCACAACTTTAGCTTTTCTTAAAGTTTCCTCAACTTAACTCTTTTCTTTGTCTGAAAGTTGTATCAATGCAAGGTATTTCAACATGATCTTTATTATTGAGATATCTTGCAAATACATAAGCTTCAAGTACTTTTTAAACTCAACATAAAACTGTGAACATAGTAGTTTTTCATATTATAGCTATAGGGTTCTCATAAGTATAACCATAATTTAAAATCTTGTATCAATATCTTAATTCAATAATAAAAATAGCAAAAGTCCTGGTTCTTATCAAGGAAAAATGCATGAATAGTATTTTGATGAAATTCACTGATAATGGAGAAAAACTGATCTTAACTCATAAGCTTGAATCTTGGATAGAAATTTGTAGTCAAATATACTAAGAACATATATAGAATAACTTTTGGAGGCCTTACATACCTGGGGATTTAGTTTCTTGGAGAAAATCTTTGATCTTGAGAAAAGAAATTTTCTTTGTAGTTCCTTTAGAGTGGAAGAACTTGAAAAAAATACTGGTGGAAGAAATTTTCTTTGATTCTTGAATTCTTGACTTGAAATTTTTAGAGTTCTTGATGAAGCCTCCTAATTCTTGAAAAAGAAGAATCAAGAAATCCTTTCTCGGAATTCTTTAATTCATTTCTTGAAACCCTATGTTATGATTTAAGGTTTTCTTAGAGATTCATGAATAGATGATGAAATTTGGATTGAGAAGTTTGAAATTTATGGAGAATAATTTATCTTGATGATGAATCTTGAAAGCTAACCCTAACTTTTCTTCTCTTGAAAAATAGATTCTAGATTTGGAGAGTATTTTGAGCATAAAGAAATCAAGGAATCACGTTTAGTGATTTATTTAGGCTAAAAATAGACAAGTTTAGGCTTAAAAGGGTGAGAAAAGTCGAAAATACCCCTCTTTAAAATTACAGATAGGGCTGCATACGAGACCCTCTACGACCCATAGAAGCTTCTACGACTCATAGGGGACCTTTCGTAATCTTTTAGACAATTTTCGGGGTCACTGGAACTTTCTACGAGACCTTATTACGACCCATAGATGGGTCTGTAAAGTCTGGGGCTGAAAATTAAAGTTCTCTGACTTTTTCCACGAGATACTGATACGGGTCATACTCTGAATTACGACCCGTAACTGGCTCTCATAGTGCAACTTTGCACTGGCAGTCCTCAGTAAAACGGTCATAAATTTTTACTCTGAACACCAAATGAGGTGAAATCAGTTGCATTGGAAAGCTAATTCAAAAGGCTTTCATTCGGTAGGTCATGAGACTTCTAATTTAATCCAAAGTGAAAAACTTAACCGATAGGAAACCTTTGAACTTGACTAAGTACTAGAGGTCTACTGTGAACCCAATCTACTACTAATACTATGAGTCTTGCAATATAGGTACATGTAAGGCATTACTAGATTTAATCTTATATACTTACGACAAAACATTTCGGGACCTATGAATGGAGTTGTGGGGTGTTACAATAATTTATCGCTATATGAGTTTTGCGATAAATCTTTTAACAATTAAGATACGAACTTTAGTAGTGCTTATATTATGTAACTTAATGTAAAAAATATGTTTGCACAGTAATTCTTAAAAAAATTTAGGAACAAAAAGTAAAAATGAACTATTCAAACACATTTTATTTTAAATTAGTTCAATATTTTATTTCTAAAACATATCCAAATATACTTAGCATTTATTATTGTTTGTGAGAAGTTAACCAATTAGAAACTCTTTACTTTAACGTAATTACAAAATATCCTTATGGGTCTATAATAAAAGTAAGAACATGTATGAATTTTTTTAGAGTTTTATTTTAATCATTAGTTATTGAATTATTATTTTCTGTCCATAAATAAAGTTAAATTTAGGAAAATGAGATTGGTCATCCTTTTTCTATTTTGAAGAAGAAGAAAGAATGTTCTAGATAGTTTTAAAATGACCAAACTACCCTTAGTCGTCCTCCTCTTCACATTTTCCAAAGTTAGAGCTAGAAAATAGAGATGCTAAATTCTCAAAAAAGCTCTCAAAAATCTTGTAATATCATCATCTTGAACATCGGATTCCGATGAGAAATTAACCAAATTGTCAATCAAAGTGTTCACCTTCTCCTTCTATTGCTTTGTGAAAACTTGTCTGGGAGTACTTATCAATATCAGTTTTCTATAATACATACAGAAAATAATTAGGACTAACCATGCATGAAAAACTATACAATGTTTTGTATAAAAGAACCTTGTATGGACTTAACAAGAGAAATTGATTATGATCTATTCTCAAAGTTCATGAAAATCAGGTGACTATAATAAAAACAACTAAACTTATCTAGAGGTTGTTTCGATTGACTTATTTTAAGTGACTTTACGTCAAAATAGATTTTAAGCACTTTTGAAGTGTTTGGATAAATTTAAGAAGTGCTTATAAACACTTGTTTTTAAGTTAAAATGACCAAAATAAGTCAAAAATCATGCGTTAGAAATCCTAAGTTATGACTTTTGACTTATAAGTCAAAAGCAATAAGCTCGTCCAAATAGGCTCTCAGCATTAATACAATAACCCTTGTTTAGCTTTAAAGAAAAACCAGTTATAGCGCAAAACCTTACATGTCCACCTAGTGGACTAGCAATAAAAAACAGTTCTCCAATACATTTAACCAAAAAAAACTACGCAGCAGGCCTTCTTTTTTCTTAAATCAATCTACCAACAATCTCTTTTTTCTGAAAAAAAAAAAACCTTTCATAGGGTTAACAGAAAAAAAGGAGGCTGATTAGTCTTACTCCCCAAAAAATGAGAACTTTTCATTAAAAAAACTTCCAAAAAATTGCAGACTCCTTCATATAATGAAAGTATAAGACTTAGTGATGTAAATGCATCAAAATAACGGTATGATTTATGGACAAAATATTTTGTTTATCCCGAAAAAGTTGTTAAAGATTAATATTATGTCAGTAATTTCACATGGGCATGATTTTTCACTAATCTTTGAAGCACGTTCCATGAATGGTAGCAAAAATAATGTAGCCGAGAGCAACATTATTCAGGGATGCCAAGTGAAAAAATGTTAAAACTACCACCGTCCATTAACACCACTCAAAAATGCCATAAATATTCCAAACAAAAATATGTTCCCAAAGAAAAACAACACAAATCAGTTTGGATGTTACTTTCATGCTATTTCTTGTCTAACGACGGCACACAAACTAGGAAATAAATAGTATCGGCTTTGATACCAATGACGAATCTAATCAAACATATAGTATGCACGATCATTGAATATTGTTTTACTAGTCAATTGATGTAATTACATATATATAAACACGAATTACATTGAAATACTTACAGTTTCAAATCATACCTTGTTCCAACACTTTGTGGAGAAGAAGTCTTCAAATTTTCACAGAAACTTTAGAGTGATTTAGGAGAAAAGAGAAGGAGAAGAAATCAACAAAATAAAGTGACTTTTCTATTCTAAAAGTCCTTTTATAAATTTAAAAGACACAACTTCTCAAATAGTTGTGTCTATTCTCTTTAATAAATAAATATAATAATAATTAAATACTATTTATATATTAATGAGGATCCAGATTGACCCATCTAGGTGACCCGATCCGATTTTCTTCAATTATATTTTCAGAAAATCCGCTTGTAACAAAACAACACATCTTTTTGGCTAAGAGTCTTTATGAAACAACCTCTTTACCTGCACAAGATAGAGCTAAGGCCTACGTTCACCCTCGCCACCTCATACACCACCTGTGGGATTGCATAGGCTATATTGTTGTTGTTGTTCAATTTTTTTACCGGACATATCGTCCCTATAGATTGGATGGCCGAATACCATCTCAATAGGAGTTTATTAAATGCTTATGGTTTACCTGCACTTTACCTCTATGCCACACCTTTGAGGTGCTACTTATGCACGTATTCCTATTCCCCAGTCTATCTTGCATGAATAATGTATTGATTATTGCATAAATTAACGCTTATAATACTAACCAAACACTAGTTATGCAGGATTATTTTTTAAAAAAGACTAACCAAACGCTAAGTTACACAGAGGTTGCTTTTAAAATTTCTCCATCCAAGCAATGTATTATAGCATGCTGAGATTATTTCTCTTAATATATCTCTCCAAACAAATGATCCTTAAGTTCAAATCATAATTAAAAAACATGCTTTAGTTAAAAAGAAAGTAACAGATGTAGGAAAGAGCAAATAATATACACGCAATGCAAGAAAAGAAAATATATACAACATGAGTGCTACTCTACTTTTATAAGCTGAATGCATCCACCAGAAGCTTGAAAAGAAAAGAACTATATACACAAACAAGAAACGTATAAAGTAATTTCTTTTCTTGAAATTTACTAACAAGAAATATATGACAGAATTCCATCTCATTCATGATATACCGACTCAGTATAGAAAAACACACGATGTTAGTATTATAACATAGTCGCAGTCCATTTAAAAATCTGATTGAGATGTGCAGATGTAGTGTGGTCCAAAAAGGGGGTCTTTTGGGAGAAAGTTTGTGCATTCAAAAGGGAAGAAGCAAATGTACTTCCATTCTCATGGATGCTTCTCGAATGATGGTGGCATTGATTTGATTTCTCTGGAAAAAAATGAAGGGTTCTTTATAAACCCTAGAATTTGTTATTCTATTTTATTTTTAGGCGGCGGGCGTGGCGGAGCAAATTAGGCGGCGGGCGTGGCAGAGTAAACTAGGCGGCGGGCGTGGGGGATTAAGGTAAAGATATATGAATGACGTGTTAGGAATAAGCCCATTCATCGCCTTCTAAAAATGTTTTCAAAGTAATGCCACGTCTTTTACGGAGGTGTGGGAGGTGGGGTTATGCTGACGCTACACCTCGATTTTTGAAGTAATGTCATGTGTTTTCTGGGAGTGTTATGCAAACACTAGAGCTTGATTTTCGAAGAAATGTCACGTGTTTTATGAGAAGAGATCAACATGGATTTTGTGATTGTTTTGCCTAAGAGTAGGAAACACTTTGATTCTATTTGGGTTATTGTTGATAGGATAACAAAGTAGGCTCACTTTTTATCGGTTAAAACAACTTATAATGCCGAAGATTATGCCAAGTTGTATATTCAGGAGTTGGTTAGATTGCATGGTGTACCCTTGTCTATCATTTCGGATCGTGGTGCTCAATTCAATTCTCATTTTTGGAGATCCTTCCAAAGGGGTCATGGTACCTAGATCAAGCTTAGCATGGCTTTCCATCCTCAAATAGATAGTCAAGCCGAAAGGACTATCCAAACTCTTGAGGATATGCTTAGGAATTGTGTTTTGGAGTTTAAGGGTAGTTGGGATGAACATCTTCCACTTATTGAGTTTGCCCAACAATAGCTACCACTCAAGCATTGACATGGCTCCCTCTGAAACTTTATATTATAGGCGTTGTAGCGTTATGCTAACAATAGAGCTTTTTGGATAGACAAATCTAGGATCATTAGGTTCGAAGACAAGTTCAAACAAATTTAGGATCGTTAGATTCGAAAGACAAATTAAGTAAAATTAGTAAAGTTAGTAATGTACTAGTGTAGATAAGAACTAGTTTCTGGACACGTATTTTGCACGTGACGTGTTTGCTCGTGGTATGCTTTGCACGTGCGTTTCATGTGAATATTTTTATAGATATGTTAGAATGATTAAAATTCTATAGAGACTCCTATGTAATGAGTAATAAAATGCAACAATTGTAACAAATCTATGATCAAAAATTACCAAATGAGGGACATAACTTGACGTTTAAGTTAATTCTTTTTGAGCAACCGATGATAGCTTTTGAACTTTGATTAGTAGCTAACAAACTTTCAATAAAACTGCAAACAACTAATTTGAGCCCAATAAGAATGCAGACTTACGGCAATAAAGCATTCATAAAACACTAAATTAAGAAAGTTTAATAGAGAGAAAAATAATAATTAAAAAGAAAGAAAATATAGAAGAAAAAATATAATATAAACATCCTTCCAAAGACTTTGATCATAATAATATAAAAGAAAAAGAAATACAAATTAGTATATAATGTTTTGAGTTCCTATCGATCCCTTCTCACATATCCAATCAAATTTCAAGAGTCGTCTTCATCTACTTTAACTATAAAATAAAAATGATAAGCTTAGATTGGTGTCTGAAATAAAAAAAAGATGAATTTATATAGATGAAAATGAAGGAATGCCATAAAAAGATATCTTAAAGTTTTTAAATTATTTATTTGGAGGTTATGAATATGAAAGATGAGGATTATGAATATTAAGAAGGTAATAATTGAATATTTAGATTAGATATAAGTTATGAAGGTGAATATTTAAAGCAAATAAAAAGAAAATAATAAATAAATAATAAATCATGTAAAAAGGGCATCAATGAATTTAAATTAGTGAAGCTAGAGTCATTTTAGGAGACAACAATGGCTTGTGCATATGCATAGAAGAAGTACCGACGGTCCTATTATCAAGTGCGAGAAGTTGGACTTAGGGGTTATGCGGAGGGGTAGAGATAGACCGAAAAGTACTGAGGGAAGTGATTAGACAGGATATGTGAAACTTCATCACACCATGGACATGATCTTAGAAAGGAGTGGAGGTTGCGTATTAGGGTAGAAGGTTAATAGGCTTATAAAGGTAGGATGATGTATGGACTTGTGGTATAGTAGGTTAGTAGGATTCGACATTTCTTTATATCTTGTGTTGTTATTTTTCAGCTTATATTTGTTACTTTTATTTTATTTATATACATTATCATTAGCTTTCCTCTTTAGTCGATTTTCTCATGGCTAGTATCTTCAACTTTTGGGGCTTGATATTTGAGACGAGAGTCTTCCGGAAACAACCTCTCTATCTTTATGAGGTAGTGGTAAGGTCAACGTACATTTTACCCTCTCTAAACCCCACTTGTGAGATTTCACTAAGGAGTTACTTTCAAGCTATTTCTTGTCTAACAATGGCACACAAACTAGGAAATAAATAGTATCGGCTTTGATACCAATGACGAATCTAATCAAACACATAATTTACAGGATCATTGAATATTGTTTCACTAATCAATTGGTACAATTACATATTTATAAACACAAACTACATTTAAATAGTTACAGTCTCAATCATACCTTGCTCCAACACTTTTCGGAGAACAAATCTTCAAATTATTTTCACATAAACTTTAGAGTGATTTTGGAGAAAAGAGAAGGAGACGAAATCAACAAACTAATATGACTTTTTTTTAAGTTAACTTGGGCCTTGGACCCATTTTATTGCTTTAAAGACTCAAACATCCAGCCCAACAAAGGGGAATACACGTGAGTGTCCAAAAAAGGACATAAGTAGATGTAGTAAGTACATTAAGTGGAAGTAAGTACAGGAAACCCTATAGACGCAGGGTTTCCTATTCCTAAGTAGGAACCTCTTTGACTCTATCCCTTCACTTTTCTTCGATGTTTGTGTTCCTCAATCAATGTTTCTTTCTCCTTTTTTTTTGTGGTTGGTGAACTATTTGACAGCATGGTTCTTGGATGTTTTGTCTTCAGCTGTGAATTAAAAGGTAAGCCTCTCCTTATAGGTGTTGTCTCTGGTGATGGTGCGATTAACATAAGAGGTTGGATCCGGTGATTATCTTCACATTTCTGCTCAGGTAAGCTCCTCATCCCTCTAATGTTCTGGAGTGATAGTTCTGCATTTAACTGTTTCCTTTCCAGAATGAAGAGGAGAAACGAGTTGCTCATACAGTTCTTGAGGAGGGGTGCCTGCGCTTTCATGTCTAGATCTCCGGGTCCTATCTCTTCCTTTTGCTGGGTTTCACTTTTTGGAGCTAAAAAAGATAGGCTTGTAGATAGTAGCATAGGATTCTCCTTGTTGATATGATGTTCTTTTGCTGTTGTATATAAGATGTCCAATGTTTGTGTTAACTGATCTACAAACCTTAGCCTATGTATCCCTGCTAATTATCCCTTCCCCTGGTCTGATTCTAAGTGATGGAATTTGACACTTATCAGTATTTAAAATGGTCTTTTCTTGGTTAGGTAAATGTTTAAATGAATGAAAACCTTGCATGTTATTTAAATGAACAGTTACGTAAGCCATAAAATCAGCTAATTGATTTGCTTCTCTGTAGAGATGATCCACCTGTATGTTTATGCCATTCATTAGCATCATACACTCTTCAATTATCTGCACCATATCCCAAGGGATTTTCTAATCCTTATTCAGGATGCATTTTAGGCTGAGTGAATCCATTTCTAATCGGATTTGCTGAAAACCCTTCAATTTGCATAACTTTAGGGCTCTCGAAATAGCGATAGCCTCAGCCACCATACAAGTAGTAACACCAATACTACCTGCCTCAGCATATATTAGGTCACCCCCACAGTCTCTGACATAGAACCCATAGACACTTATTCATGGGTTTCCTTTGCTTACTCCATCAGTGTTACCTTTGATCTATCGCTCCTTCGGTTGATCCTACCTCTCTATTCGACATAGCAATTTAGGTCTAAGCTATTAAAGGAGGTCAAAACAAGCTATCCACTCTGTAGGAATGTTTAGACTAGGATAAGTAGACCTCATCAAAAGCCTTAGTGTCATAAGACAGTTCTTCATCATCATGTAATAAGAAGCCTGTTTTCCATGTCTCTTAAATTCCTAAACTTCCATAGTTCCCAAACCAAAATTGTAGGGATTGCATTATGAATACTTTTGCCTCTGAGAACTTTTTAATAGCTCCATCACTCCTGGATTATGTTTGGTAGAGACATTCTCCATTGGTTAAAACCTGCACAAGTAACAAAAGCTCCTCAAAGCTTATGAGCTAGTGGGGATGTTAGAAATAAATGGGTAATTTTTTCCACCCTGCCACCCTCACAGCACCAACATCTTGGGACAATGGGAATATCATCAATGGAAATTCTTCCATGAATAACTCTCCTTAGGAAGAAATTAACCTTGTGAGGAAGCTTGTTCCTCCACAAAGTCCCATAATACTCCACCTTATGTCTCCTCTTTCTCATAATCTGATTTAACAGTGAACAACCTTGAAGAATTTGCAGTCCACCAAGACTTATCATTGGAGTTAATGGTGACTGGCTTTATATCGATGGTGATGTATGAAGCCACCTCATCAGAAACCAAGTTGTAAATAGCTGAGTTGTTCCAAACATTCCCATCAATAAGGCTTCTAACCTCAAACTTCTCTTCCTCAGCCTTCTCCCCTTCTATGAAGTACAGAGCACCAAGGTTGGTCCAATTGTACATCCAGAAACTGGAGTTACCAGCATTGAGTTGCCACTAAATAAATGATTCCACATCATCCTTGACTTCCACCATGCTTTTTTAGACATGAGAACTACCTCTTCTAGGGGAAATAATAGGATGCAATTTCTTACTGTATCTGTTCCCCATGTAGCATGCCCATAAGTCCCAATGTTTGTTCTAAATTTCCACCAAAGTTTGACCATCATTGCTCTATTCACATCAAATAGGGACCTTAGGCCAAGTCCTCCTCCCTCAATGGGAAAAACATAAGGCATCCTAGGCTGCCCAATGTATCCTTTGCTCCCCTTTTTTTCCAAAAGAATTTGGCTAGTACCTGATGGATTATTTTGATGATAGTGACAGTAGGATTCATAGCAGATAGGAGATAAATAGGCATGGTCTGAAGGACATGCCTTACCAATATTAGTTTACCCCCAAAGGTAAGCAATCTACTCTGCCAAGCCAGGATTCTCCTGGAGATCTTCCTTAAGATTTCTTCAAACACACACTCTTCTTCCTGCCATAGAAAATAGGACAACCCAAATAGGTTATGGGGAATTCTACTTGTCTAATTCCAGTCAATTTCCTCAACCTTATGAAATAGATTAAAGGGGTTTTTTCATGAAGATAAAAAAAACTCTTAGATCTATTTATAAGTTGACCAGAAATAGCCTCATAATCCTTAAGAATTGTCATTATTTTGATCATTGAGCCTCTATCTCCAGAACAAAAGAAAATAGAATCATCTGCATAGGATAAATGATTAATGCATGGACTCCACTCAGGCAATCCACAACCAATAAAAGCTCTATCCTGGTGTAGACTATTTAAGGTCCTAGACATCACTTCAGCAGCAATAATAAATAAGGTAGGGGAAAGAGGGTCACTCTGCTTCAGTCCTCTGGATGACTGAAATAAGCCATGGGATTGCCCATTGATTGACATTGAATACCAGTTGTTAGAGACTAATCTCGACACCATATCAATGATCACTTCTGAAAATCCAAACTTCCTAAGACCTTTGGTAAGAAAGATCCAAGAAACCCTATCATAAGCCTTTTTCATATCCAATTTCACCACTATCCAATTTCACCACCACATTTGTATGCTTTTTTCTTCTATTAATATCCCTGATCATTTCCTGAGCTAGTAGCACATTATCAAATATACTTCTTCCCTACATAAAATCAGACTGATTAGAAGAAATAACCCTAGGTAGCACATTAGCAAGTCTTCCATGTAACACTCTAGAGATCACTCTAATTAACAAAGTTGCTGAGGCTGATGGGTCTCAAGTCATTGAAAGATTTGGGAATTTTTTTTAGTCATTGAAAGATTTGGGAATTTTTTTTAGTCATTGAAAGATTTGAGAATTTTTTTCTTGGGAATGAGTACAAAGATTGTATGAGTTACAAACCTAGATAGTTCATGTCCACAGAAGAAAGCCTTGACAACTAATGTCAAGTCCTCATTCACCAAATCCCAGCATTTCTAGAAAAACATACATGATAATCCATCAGGTCAACAACTCCATTAATATTTAGACCTATTATAGCCTTTTTGTCCTCTGCTTCCCCTGGGAGTTCAGTCATCTGGATATTATCTTCATCAGGGATCAAAGTTGGAATATGTTGAAACAAGGAGAAGTCCTGATTTTGCCCTGCTTCCTGGAACTAGTTCATGAAATGCTCTACTATAGCTTGTCCAATCTCTATACTACTACCCAATGTATCCCCCAGGTCGGTAGTAATCTCCTGAATTTGCATCTTACTTCTTCTTCCCCTTACATAAGCATGAAAGAATTTAGTATTTCTATTCTCAAGTTCAAACCAACCCATACCTGCTTTCTGCTTCCAGTATGTTTCTTCCCGGTGCAGCACTTATTTCAACTATGCCTCAGCTTTCTTCAGTTCTGTTCTGTTGACTAGGGAAGGATCAACTTCCATCTGGGTCTCTTTGACTCTAATGATGTCTTCCAAGATGGCCTTTTGGATGAAGATGTTACCAAACACTCTCTTGTTCCATTCAGATAATGACCTTTTTACTCTCTAATGTTGCGTATTGACTGATCTAATGTTCCATAATAAGGTCTTGTCAATCATTGATCCCAACTGGCAGCCCTACCTTTATTACTCCTTGTTTGCACTTGCAGAGGAACTACTGATTTCTTCTTTTTGGCTGTCAATGTATCTGCACATTTAGAGGATAAATCCCCTACATTACTCATATGAGCAATATTGTATTTTAATCCTTCCTCAGGCTCTACTTTGTATTGGCCAATTTCCTCCATTTTCTCCACTGAGTTCTCCTCACCAGTGAGATCCGCCTGTTGTTCCATATCCCCTATTGCTCTGTTTTCCTCTTAGCAAGACTTCCTAGGTATATCTCCCACTCCATCTTTTTGCTGTTTATTATTATGAAATGATAGGGATGGACTTCCTCCCACTCTATCCACCTGTTGATTATTGTTTTGAGACACAGCTGGGGAAGGACTCCTTCCCACTTCCTTCCCATTTGTTAAGGCTATCCCCTCTGAAGATTTTGGCTTAGAAAACTTAGCGCCAGAGGGTTGTCCTTGCTGGTTTTTATCACTACTTTTAGAAGGTGACATGTTACTCCCAGTGCCCCCTGAGTTATCCTCTACTTGCTCCAAAACTTCCTTGTCTAGGGTTTTAAACTTGTTTGAGATATTCAGCCTACCCCAAACACTGCAATGTTGTGGTTTCCTACCTTTATTTCTTCTCCTCTGGGTGACAAATTCATTTCCCATTTTATCTTCCCCTTTGGTAGCAACCTAGGCCTTTTTATCATATTTGTCCCTTTGTTTTCCTCCCCTTTGTTGGTTTCACCATTATCTTCCTTGGCTTGGTCCTCCTTTTCCTTATTTTTTTTCTTTAGTAACTCTAAATGTTCCACATAGCACTGATCGACATCATGTCTCTGAATCAAATAGGTGGTGCAATATTTAGGTAAGTAGTCATACCTAATTTTGGTCCACTTATCCATGATTTCCTTTTTCCCACTCTTAATCCCAACTTTAATCCTTTTTGGAAATCCGATAGCAGATTCACCTCAACCTTGACTCTAGCACAATTGCGTCGAGTTTTATTCTTAGTCGCCAAGTCCACCTGAAAGGGTTTGCCAACCGAGCCAAAGAGAAGACTGCCTCTTCACGAAAGAAATTAAGGGGTGGTGCTGGAAAGGAGATCTAGGCCACAACAGTCAAGATCTCCTCATTGGGGTCAAAACTAGGGTCTATTTCAGCGTACGCATAAAGAAGGATTTGTGTCTCTGGGTTATATAAAATGTAGGTTTCGAGAGGAGCTAAACAAAATCCTCTAACATCGAAGCACAGATCAGAATATGTCTATTACTGAGAAGGCCTATCTTGCATTCTCCTTTAAGTTCACACTGGGTGGGGATCAACTTCCTCAGATCTTGGATGTCAGGCCACCCGTACGAGAATTATCCCACTGGCGCAAATTGCAAACTTCCATTGATGATCATTTGGTCCATTTTTTCCTATTTCCACACTATAATAGGTTCTCCATGTAAATATGATATGCGCTTTAGAGGGATGGGCTTAGGCGGGGCAGATGCAGGTTTGAGAAGGCTGGCATATGAGGGTGGTTGAGCACATTAGCAAACCCCAGGCGGGGGCTGACCGGTGGCCGGCAAGGCCATAGGCAGAGGCAATGACGGCAGCTAGGGTTTTACAAAGTCCCAACTCGCAAGATGTGTTTTTTTATGGTTGTAAACTAATGTGACTTTCCCATTCTAAAAGTCCTTTTATAAATTTAAAAGCACACAACTTTTAAATAGTTGTGTCTCTTCTCTTTAATAAATAAATAAATAAATATTATAATAATAATAATTAAATACTATTTATATATTAATATGGATCTAGCTTGACCCATCTGGGTGATCCGATCCAATTTCCTTCAATTATATTTTCAGAAAATCCGTTTGTAATAAAACAACACGTCTTTTTAGCAACTAATAAAAATGTTTTCTTTTGTTTTCTTTTTTTAAAAAAAATATATATCCAAATCAGTTTGTTTATTAAATTTGAAATCAATTAGAAAATGTTAAAGATGTTTTTTAAATCCTTTTTCGTAAAAAATAATAATAATTGTCAATAATCTTAAGACGAAATTGACACATTAAAAGACTCCAAGTTTATACACAATAACAAGTTGCAACAAGATGCTATTTGATGGTTGTATTTATATATTTAATTTTATTAATTTTCAGAAAAATTATTTGCAATAAAACAACACATCTTTTAGCAACTAATAAAAGTCTTTTCTCCTCTTTAATTTTTTTTCTAACACATCTATTCTAACTTTGAAGAGAAAGAAAAAAGCATTTGACATTTTCACAATAAACAAATTAATTCATTTATGAGGAACGATTTTAATAAGAGGAATAAGTATGAAATGCCTATGTTTTTTACCTATGATTGCAATGATATAAATGGCATCTCATTGTTCAAGACTAAAAAATATGATAATTACAAAAAAGTTATCAGTTTCAAAAAATACTAACACTAAAAAAATATTATTTTTAAGTAATGAAAATTATCAATTTTTAGTTGATAACTTTATACTTTTACGTGTTTTGTAGCAATAAATTAATTACTTGCTGATGAATTTTGCCAAAGTTGGGTAAATGTTGTTAGGCTAAAAGATGGAAGTCCATTGATTTTTATTTATGCATCTTCCAAAAATGCTTAGTGCTTGATGGCACTAATGCATGCTTCTACAATATTGTATACATTTAATTTTATAATTTCAATTTGTGAAAATTTGATGTGTTTGTTGGATTGTCAAATTTTGAACAAATTTGAGGATAGATGAATTTTTGCAATAACAAAATTTTATTTTGGGACTTAATCTATTGATATAATTTAAATTTTTATGAATTAATTGACTTGAACAAAATATCTCAAGAATAAAATGGTAAATTTCACTAAAGAAAAAAGGACTAAAATTTGAAGAACTTGAAATTGAAATCTTAAAAAATCCAAATTTTATACATAATTAGACATCCAGGCCCGCGCTAGCGCTAGCGTGGGGCCAATATCTTTTACTTTTAAATTTTAATTTAAGTTACAACAGAAGAATCATAAAAAATTACGAATATACCCTCAGACTGGTCAAGTAGGCATGTCGACTTGCTACCTGCTTGAGCAGCTTTAATTATCATGATAAGCAGTACTTTATATAGTAAAAATCATTAAGGAGCTGCTTTAAGTAGATTAAATTAAAAAATCTCCGAAATATTTTTATAGGCCCTTCAATTGCTAAAATTAGTTGTTAGGGGTAATATTGTAAAAAACTAAGTAGTTACTTTGAAAAGATTAAATTAAGAAATTTTCAATATTTTTTTGGGTCCCATTAATTTAAAATAACTGAATAATTGAAGTAGTTGGAAAATTATTTATGAGGGGCAATATCGTAAAATCACTAAGCAACTGCTTTCAATAAATTAAATTAAAAAATCTCTGAAATATTTTTATAGGCCCTTCAATTGTGAAAATTAATTGTTAGAGGTAATATTGTAAAATCATTAAGCAGCTGATTTAAAAAGATTCAATTAAAAAAACTTCGAAATATTTTTATGAATCCCACATAATGTATAAGAGGAAGCAGGCATGTCAACCTACTGTCTGCTTGAGCTGCTTAACTCTCTCTTATTATATATAGTAATAACAATTATTTGTGGATTATTTTTATATATGTATTCTTAATTTAATAAAAAACTATTATTTGATATATTATTTAAAAACATAAGACGATAACTAGGTATTTTTAACGGAATATGTCTTCAAACTAAGTTGAATTTGGTTATTTTCAATAGATTATTTATGATTATTTTTATTAATTTATCGCACAACGCATAGGTACGTATATTAGTTTACTTAATGAAGGCTATACAACATTATGTCTATTACTCATTATTGTAAGTTCAAAGAGAAATCAAAGATCAAACATAAATAATTCAAATATATATGTTTTTTTAGTTGTGTCAATTTATTTTTCTTGATGTCTTCTTACTTGTTGATCTTCTATTATATTAGGCCTTCACATAAAAAAACAAAAAAAATTGGAGCAATAGTATAAACTTTGAAGTACAATCAGATAAAACTTCAGTATGGTATTACTGGATCTTGTACGAATCAAAATTTAAAAATTTGGCATTTGATATCCACCTGTCACACCCCGAGTTCATACCCTCAACGTGGTCGGCACCCAGAACCATTTCTGGTCCCAAGCGAACCACTTAGCCTGGCTACTTGCTCAGCGGAAGACTTAAATAATCATGGAAAGGCTTTAAATAACACGCTAAGACCATCAATCTATCTGAATAAACTGAACGAGAACCAGCTTAACAATAAGTCAATTAAACCAAAATTGAAGTACCTGACATATAGTATATGGAACCTCCGCTAGAATAGTCTGAAACTACTACCGGGACAGGCCCATGGTAGCCACAACTTGAAAACAAAATGCTGGAAAGGAAAACATAAGCAATAACTCTGAGCCTCTGACTGAGAAGAGGCCTCACCGATAGCTGAGTGGGGAGTCTGGTCCTCAACGAAGTGGTTGCTGAGGGACTCTGTCACCTGTGTCTACATCATAAAATGATGCAGGTCCAAAGGACGTTAATACGTGGAATGTACGGTATGTAAAATGGTCAAAACAAAACTCAAAGTAATGCAATACTTCTCAAAATACATAAAAGATATCTTACAATGAAGTAACACAATAATAAGTACTTTGTATGCTAAAAATAACCTGCTGAAAACTTGTATGTAAAACATATCTTACTTTAACATGTGGGGTTTCTCTAACCGACAACCATCACTATGAGTTGGCTACGTAGTTTATGAGTTCAAGTTATTATTATTACTCTCACTCATATTGGTGCTCAATACTACTCCCAAAATTATTAATTATATGCTCATACCTAAAAGAATATTCTTCCTCAAAGTATTATTTTCTTCTCTTTGGGACTTAGCGCAACTTAACTTTCTAACTTTTTCATCTTGACTCTTTGGCTTGACTGAAACTAGTATCATTTTAAGTATTTTAAAACATACTGGGTTACTCAGATACAGTGCAAGGGCAAATCGTAAAAATACTTCTAAAACTTTGTTCAAAGTGTAAGCTTTATGACTGTTTCATGAAATACATAAGAATTTACAGAATTTCATCCATAGTTATAAATCTTGGTTCAATAACGTAACTGCATGCTAAAATCAGTAAAAGTCATGATTCTATATCGAGGAATGCATGAACAAACATTTGTATGAAATTAGCTATACTGGAGGAAATCTTTACTTCACCTTGAAAACATAATCTTCGGTAGAAAGTGGGGATTTTAGATACTAAAACATTAACAAAATAATCTTTGGAGGGCCTTATATACTTGGGGGAGGAATTCTTGGAAGACTTGAAGAGATTCTTGAAATCCCTAACTGGTTCTTGGTTTTATGTTTGAGTTTTCTTAAACTTATTCTAACGTTTATGGAGAAGATTCTGCATTTTTATGAATAAATTGAGTAAAAATCGACGAATTAAGTTCTAAGGAGGGTGGGAAAGATCGGAACTACCCCTTCTTAATTAAAAAAGCTAAAATCAGAAAAACTATAACATGTTCGCGTCGTGCCTCTGGCGCGGACATGCATATCTTTTTTCTATCTTTCGCGAATTCCAGTTCCCATCGAAAAACAATGAAAAAACCTTTAAGTGTGGATCCATGTCCCTGGTGCGTCACACCTTGGGCGCGGATCCTCACTGCCTGAAAATTAATTAGCAAAATTTTCAATTCAACTCAGTTGCTTAAAAATCGAGTCGAGACCACTTCCTTACTCAATTTTTCGCGTTGATCTCAAATCCGGTCTCGAATTTGTGAACGGAACATAGGAAGATGCGTTACGCATGGTTCCTTTCTAGGGGTATTTTGGTAATTTCATCGGGTGTCACAATATCTCCCCCTTGGGATCATTCGTCCTCGAATGATAATGATATGAAAATTTAGCTCAAGGCAACAAGGTTACTACACATAACCAAACATAAGTCTTCGAGATCAATTATGAAAGTTTGCCTTGAAGGTCCTCATTTAGGCAAACGAACAAGTGTGGGTACTTGGCCCTCATATCTTCCTCTGTTTCCTATGTGGCTTTTTCTACGAATTGGTTTCTCCACAATACTTTTACCAAAGTAATTCCTTGGTCCTCAATTTGCGAACTTATTGGTCTAGTATTTGCACCGGGTCTTCTTCATAGGATGAATTATCTTTAATCCCAACACTTTCGATAGGGACAACCAGAGAGGGATCCCCCAAGCAATTCTTAAGCATAGAAATATAAAATACTGGGTGTATAGCACTCAACTCTACTGGTAACTCCAACTCATAAGCTACACTACCAATCCTTCTCAGAATCTAGTAAGGGCCAATATATCATAGACTAAAATTTCCCTTTTTCCCGAATCTCATAACTCCTTTCATTGGTGATACCTTCAGGTACACCCAATCACCTACTGCAAATTCCAAATCTTTCCTCCTAACATCAGTGTAAGACTTTTGTCGACTCTGCACTGTCTTTAGCCTTTCCTGGATAACCTTCACCTTCTCCATAGCTTGGTGGACTAGATCTGGCCCTAATAATCTTGCCTCACCAACTTCAAGCCACCCAATGGGTGATCTACACCTTCTCCCATAAAGGGCCTCATACGATGTCATTTGTATGCTAGCCTGGAAATTGTTATTGTAGGAAAACTCAATCAAGGGTAAGTGATCATCCCAATTACCTTTAAAGTCTATCACATATGCCCTCAACATATCCTCAAGGGTCTGTATGGTTCGCTCCGCTTAACCGTCTGTCTGCAGATGGAAAGTTGTACTATGATTCACCTTTGTACCAAGCCCTTTCTGAAAGGACTTCCAAAACTGTGCTGTGAACTGAGCTCCTCTGTTTGAAATGATGGATATAGGGACCCCATGCAGCTTAACAATCTCTTTAAGATAAAGTCTGGCATAGTCCTCAACTGTATTAGTCGTCTTGATAGGTACAAAGTAAGTTAACTTGGTCATTCTGTCTACAATAACCCATATAGAATCATGTTGTCTATGAGATCAAGGTAGGCGTGTTACGAGATCCATGTTAAACATCCCACTTCCATTATGGAAATTCACTGTTCTGGGCCACACCACAAGGCATTTGGTGTTCTACCTTAACTTGCTGGCAATTTGGGCATCTAGACACAAACTCTGCGTTGTCCCTCTTCATGCCACCCCACCAATAGACTTCTCGCAAGTTGTTAATTTGAAAAAATGTGGCTATGGTTTTCGAAAATAAGATTTAATACTCAATTAGTTTAAGTATAAATTAAACTCCCGAAATTGAAAGAGTCGCCACTTAATTTTAAGGAAAATTAAGAAACCTAATTTAAATTTTAAAACCTAACAGAAGAGTTTTAAAATTTTCAAGAGGCGGGTAAGAGTTCAATTTCCATTTTGAGAAGAAATTAATCACTCAAAATGACCACTAACTTGCGGTTGAACAACAATTAGGAAGTTTGACTAACTTTGAAATTTTTTTTTACTAAGTTTGAAAACTTGACTAACTTCAAAAAAGTTGACTAGGTTTGAAAATTTGACTACATTTGAAAAATTGACTAAGTTTGAAAAATTGACTAACTTTTAAAAAAATATGACTAACTTTAGAAAAGAGTTGACCAATACTTGAACCTATTTTGCCAAAATAATTGTAGGAATATTTTTAACACAAAGAAAATCATAAAATAGAAATTAACATAAATAAAGACATGTTGAGGAAATAATTAGACTAATAACAAATAGATAACATTAAACTAATGTTAGTGTTAGACAAGTATCACAAATATATAACATAGTATAGTAAAGTCATGAAATAACAAAGAGAGCTAAACTATTGGGCTTTGGCAGGCCCGATTCAACCACCTGCCCTAATTATAGCGTTTGGGCCTGTCTAGCCCATAAACTAATTAGTTGCTGCTTTAGGACTTGTAAACCTCTTTTCCCTATTGTATATAAAGATCGTATATCAGTGTATACAAACGTATATAGCTTGTTTGCCAATTTCCATGGTCTGTGACCAACTTTCGAAACCTGCAATCTTAGCCTCCACGACCTGTATGTCCACTCCTATTGCTCGAAAATGATGGAGTTGACGCAAACATAGAAGAGGTTGTGTTCGAGGACAAACGATGCATGAGTAATGAGAGTCCAAGTTGAACTTGATCAATGCCACCTTTTGATGAGCAGCAAGCTGGGATAACGAGCTTGAGGAAGAACACTTCACCACCATGAAACTCGTTCACAATTTCTCGACTCAAAACTTAGACACTCGGGTTTCAAATCGACGAACTTTTTTTTAAAAAATAGTGCAAAAGAAACAAGAACTTCTATTAAGGTTTTTTGATATTAAGAACTGCTCAATGTGTGCTTTTTGAAAGGTAAAAAGATGACCGCCCACAATGAAGAAGAATAAAGGATTATAACCCATAATTAGGGCAAAGTAGGCTGTGGAGATCGGCTGTGGATTTGAAATTCAAATTCAAATCTTCGGTAATCATTATGTATCTCGACTTTTACCCAATAAATCTGGATCAAAGGGTCATCGACAGCTTCGGGATGAGGACACATACCCCACTCTCACAATGACTCTTGTACTGAGGCAAGGGGATAGGCGACGCATATGTATGGAGGGATCTAGGAAATGAGGAATCTTGGATTGTTGGCATTATCTGTTTGTTGTTGGTCGATGAAGGAGATGAGAGCTGGGGCATGCATACTTGAAGGAGAAAGAAGAAAAAGAAAAGAAAAAGGGAATTGGGGTGCATTGGGTCGACGTGGGTATGTATATGTGTGTATATGTGTATAATGGCTAAAATAAAAGGGGATTTGGATTGGGATTGGGATTGGTATATGGGCCAAGAATTTGTTCCATTTGAATGCTGAAAATGGGTTACATGGGTAGGGATATTTGGTTTAAAAATTGGCCAATTTTTTATTGCGATTCGGCCAATTAAATATAGTCAAATTGAATTCGATCAACTAATTTGACTATACGATGAATTATTACAAATTAACTAAAAAGCTTTTAATATTATCGACATGAAATAGTTAAATCAATTACGAAATAATAACTTCTAATATAAAACTTAAATATATTTGAGAAAATATTTTTCATTTTTTCGAAAGCTAATTATTTCAAATTGTTAAAATTAAAAAGTTTGATGATTAATCTGTACTGTAGAGGGTAAAAATTAGATGTCAACTCATGTCTCTATACATCTTTGTTATACAGGATGAATAGAGCATCTGGCATTATGAGCTTCAGCCAAGATCCTATCTCTAAGGCCGTTAACACTTGGCACACACAATCTGCTCTGGTACCTCAAGACTCCATCTCCCTCTTTTGCAAACACTAATACTTTCTATTTCTGAACATTTTCTTTCAACTGAAGGAGGAGAGTATCCCTGTCTTGCTTTTCTTTCACCTCCACCACTAAGGATGACTCAGCCCTATTTCTAGTAATGACACCACCTTCATCGGAATCTTCAATCTGCACCCCCAAACGAGCTAGTTTGTGCACCACTTTAGCTAATTCTTTTTTTTGGTCCTCAATGTGAGCAGTGCTTCCCATGGTTGATCTGCTAAGAGCATCAGCAACTACATTAGCTTTACCTGGGTCGTAGAAAATGCTCATGTCGTAATCTTTCAACAGCTCCAACCATCTCCTATGCCTTAGGTTCAGCTTCTTATGGCTGAATATATACTCCAGGAACTTGTGGTCCATAAACAGATCTATGTGCCCACCGTAAAGATAATGTCTCTAGATTTTTAGAGCAAACACTACAACAGCTAACTCAAGATCATGACTTGGATAGTTCTTCTCATGAGTCTTAAGCTGTCTGGAGGCATATGCTATCACCTTGCCTTTCTGCATTAATACGCATCCCAACCCAACTCTGGAAGCATCACAATATACCATAAAGTCATCAACACCTTCGGGTAGGGATAAGACTTGGGCTGTGGTCACCCTAGTTTTCAACTCTTGGAAACTCTTCTCACTAGCTTCTGACCATTCAAACTTAACCTTCTTCTGAGTGAGTTTAGTCAAAGGAGTTGAGATAGAAGAAAATCCCTCCATAAATCGTCTGTAGTACCTCGCTAAGCACAAGAAACTCTTTATCTCTATTGGAGTTGTGGGCCTTGGACAATTCTTTACTGACTCAATCTTTTGGGAATCAACCTTTCACCAAACACAATGTGCCCCAGAAATGGCACAGATGCCAACAAAAACTCACACTTAGAGAATTTTACATAAAGTTACTGATCCTTAAGGGTCGGAAGGATAATTCTGAGGTGGTCAGCATGTTCCTCCTTGTTACGAGAATAGATCAACATGTCATCTATGAACACAATGACGAACATATCTAGGTACGGCCTCAACACACTGTTTATGATATCCATGAACATTGTATGTGCATTCATCAGTCTAAATGAGATGACCAAAAACTCATAATGACCATCGCAGGTTCTGAAAGATGTCTTAGGAATGTCTCTCTCTCTCTCTCTCTCTAACTTTAAGCTGATGATACCCAGATTTGAGGTGTTGGTTGAATAAGTCATCAATTTTGGGAAGAGGATACTTGTTCGTTATGGTGACCTTATTCAACTGACGGTAATCTAAGCACACTAAGAGAGAACCTTCCTTCTTACACATGAAGAGAACTGAAGCACCCTAATGTGAGATGTTTGGTCTAATGAAACCCTTGTCTAAGAGATCTTTCAATTGGAACTTCAACTTTTCTAGCTCTGAAGGAGCCATACGATATGGAGGAATGGATATGCGCTGAATATCTGGGAGGGTATCTATCCCAAAGTCTATCTCCCTATCAGGAGGGACTCCTGGAAGATCCTCGGGGAGAACTTCTGTGAACTCATTCACAACTGGGATAGACTAGAAAGATGGTGCCTCGGCATGAGAATCCTAAACTTTGACTAGGTTGTATGCGCACCCTTTGGAAATTAACTTTCTGGCTTTGAGATATGAGACAAACTGACCCTTAGGAAGAACTGAGTTACCCTTCCATTTTATGACTGGTTCGTTTGGAAACTGAAATTTGACTACTCTGGTTCTGCAATCTATGTAAGCATAATCAACATGAAGTCAATTCATGCCTAGGATGACATCGAAATCTACCATGTCTAGGTCAACCAAATCAACTACGATTTTCTTATGATAAACTGATATTGGGTAGCCGTTATAAATTCTTTGGACTAAGATGGACTCTCCAGTAGGAGTAGAAACACTAAAAGGCTCAAGAAGACATTCTAGACTAACCCCAAACTTCATAGCTACATAGGGAGTCACAAATGACAAGGTGGCACCTGGGTCTAACAATGTATAGACATCATAAGTAAAGATTTTAAGCATACTAGTAACCACATCTAGTGAGTTCTCCTTCTCCTGTCTGGTGGCCATGGCATACAAGCGATTTGTGCCCCCGTTTGCTCCTGATGTAGTGCCCCTGTGAGGTGGCTTACCCTGCGCTGCTGAAGAAAATGACTGGGACCTATTTTCTCTCATGTTCTACTTCCCGATAGGACAATCCTTTAAGAAGTGTCCCACCCAACCACATTTGAAACAACAATTTGTTCCTATAAGGCACTCTTTGGGATGGGACCTGCCACACTTATCGCAGGTAGGGTAACGATTCGATCCTTGAGCTATGCTACCCTGTGACTGGCTGCCCGGGAACCTGCGGTTCTGTGATCCCTACTCATTCCTGACCCTCAGTGCAGGTGCACTAGTAGATGAAGGTGCTGGTTCAGCTACCTTAGGCTAAAAAGATGAGTGATTTCCACCTCCAGCCCCTCTCTTACCTGGTTCCTGGCATAATCTCTTAGCCCTCTTACTCCTGAACTCTTACTTATCCTGCATTTTCTCCTCCTCTACCTGCTGCAGATAAGTCATCAAGTGAGCTATATCTATATCCCCAATCAACATCGCATTCCTGCCCTCTTTCTTAGTCACCCGATAGAGCCCTGACACAAATAGGTCCATCCTAGTACGCATGTCTGCCACCATTGCTGGAGCATAATGGGACAACTAAGTAAACTTGAGGTTGTGCTCCTGCATACTCATACTCTCTTGTTTTAGATTCTGAAATTCCCTCACCTTCTCCTGCCTCAACTCTCTAGGAAAGTACTGTCCCAGGAAAGCCTCCTCAAACACTGGCCAACTAATAGTTGGTACCCAATCTGCCCTGCTTCCTCTCCACTGGTACTCCTTTGAGCTGGTAGGTAGCCAACTTAACCCACTCAGTATCACATATTTGCATAACCTGGAATAATTTCTGGAGCTCCTCAATAAAGTTCTTAGGATCCTCCTTCACATTAGACCCCGTGAATTATGTGGGTTCATCCTAAAAAACTTATGAACTCTTGTGGTATCCGACCCGTCATTCCTATCATTTCCCTAGCCACCTCCCTGAGTAGTGACCGCCTGAGCCAAAGTCTAGATAGCCTGGTGGAGCTCCGCATTGGAGATGTCTACTTGTTGTGGCTGCTCAACCGGTACAGCTGGACCTCTAGGTTCCTCAGGAATTGGGCCAGGTTGGTTTGCATTTCTCCTGGCTGGACGCCCTCTGCCCCTTACTGGTCCGTCGGCTCTACGTGGAGGCATGATCTGAAAAATAAGGCGCGAACGCATAAGTTAGAAGGAGACTGATAGAGGTAAACTCTGAAGCACGAGGGGGAAATAACAAATGATGGAGACTCTTCCTAATGCCCTGTAGCCTCCCTATTGTAGATGTCACCCGCTTCACACCCATAATACATACTCTACTAGATACGATTCCATAGACTCCCTAGGACTCTTGAACTCTGTGCTCGATATCAAGTTTGTCATACCCCGAGTTCATACGCTAGACGTGGCTTACACCCAAAACCATTTCTGGTCCCAAGTGAACCATTTGGCCTAGCTACTTGCTCAGCGGAAGACTTAAATAATCATTGAAAGGCTTTAAATAACATGCTAAGACCATTAATCTTTCTGAATAAACTGAATGAGAACCAGCTCAACAATAAGTCAATTAAACCAGAACTAAAGTGTCTGACATATAGTCTATGGAACCTCTACTAGAATAATCTACAACTATTACTGGGATAGGCCAGTAGTAGCCACAACTGAAAATAAAATGTTGGAAAGGAAAACGTAAATAATAACTCTGACCCTCTGGCTGAGAAGAGGCATCACCGATAGCTGAGTGGGGGGTCTGGTCCTCAACAAAGCGGCTGTTGAGGGACTTTATTACCTACGTCTGCATCATAAAATAATGCAGGTCTTAAGGACATCAGTACATAGAATGTACTATATGTAAAATGGCCAAAATAGAACTCAAGGTAATGCAATACTTCTCAAATACATAAAACATATCTTAGAATGAAGTAACACAATAATAAGTACTCTCTATGTTGAAAATAACATGCTGAAAACTTATATGTAAAACATATCTTACTTTAGCTTGGGGGGTTTCTCTAATCGACAACCACCACTATGAGCTTCGTGGTGATACAGTGTTTCGCCCACGCTGCCAAAGTCGTCTCGTACTTTACCGAGGTAGGGGACGAAAAACTAGAAGAGTGGATCCATTCCAAAACTGGGTCATCTCAGTGGCAAGTGAGGAGTTTTACCTTGGTACAATCCTATCCTACGCTGGCTACGTAGTTTATGAGTTCAAGTTATTATTATTACGCTCACTCATATTGGTGCTTAATACTACTCCCAAAATTATTAATTATATCCTCATACCTAAAAGAATATTCTTGCTCAAAATATTATTTTCTTCTCTTTGGGGCTTAGTGCAGCTTAACTTTCTAACTTTCTCATCTTAACTCTTTGGCTTGACTGAAACTATTACCTTTTCAAGTATTTTAAAACATACTGGGTTACTCAGCTACAGTGCAAGAGCAAATCATAAAAATACTTCTTAAACTTTGTTCAAACTGTAAGCTTTATGACTGTTTCATGAAATACATAAGAAACTTATAGAAGTTCATCCATAGCTATAAATCTTGGTTCAATAACGTGACTGCATGCTAAAAGCAGTAAAGGAAAAAGACATAAATTCACCCGTAAACTTGTTCTGAAAAGTCAGTTACATGCTTAAACTATCATAGTGACCTATACACGCCTATTCTTCTTGAAAGTGTAATTAATACAACCTTCGAACAGACAAAACCAGTCATATGATCTAGTGTGATATACACACTCCTGACAGATCTGTAAAAACATTACACGTGGAATTTATTTGTTTTTCTCCCTTTCTTCTTCAATCATTTTTGCCTCTATCTTCTCTCTTCTTTCTCACACCATTTTCTCCTTTTTCTCTCTCTCTCTTCATTCTCAACTAAATAACTCGATTTTTGACAATTTTCTTTTAAAAATTATAAAGAATACCAAACAAGTTGTTGCAGCGGATAAGAATAACGAAGCAATGACAACGGTTGAGAAACTTCTGAAGGAATACAAATACGCACATTCATATGAATACACATATAAAAAGATTCAGTTGGAACTATGAATCAAACAATCAAGAATACAAAAGATTCAATTTTTAGTCAGATAGAAATAGTGGGGAATGTATCCACAGATAAAAGGATTCAATATGACTATACATTAATCAAAAATACAAAAAATTCAAAAGAAAAAAATCAAACCAAAGAGGGCTAGTGAGTGCGTGAATATGCAAATCCATATGAATACTCAGATGAAAATAGTTCAATTTTTAACCAAATTGAACATGTGGGTGTGTGAATATGCACATCTACATGAATATCCAGATGAAAAAAAATTCAATCTTTAACTAAATAACAGAAATGGATGTATGCATATACCCACCTACAGGCTGTAAATATATTTGAGGGTTTTTGGGTTGCAGAATTTGCTGGTATATTATCGAAAATTTGAAAGTGAAAATGCGAAGTTTTGGAGAACAAAGTTTCGAATTCCTAGAACCTAATAGGTTGTGAAATCTAGTTAAAGAATTTTCTTAATAGGGAATCACTTTGATATAGCGATGTTAACTATGAGTCAAATTAGTGTGGAGTTAGTAGAAAAATCTCTAGGTAATGACGAAATTGAATGATAAATTGTAGAATTATGATAAAAAAATGAAGAAGAAAGGATCTGCAAAAATTTAGAGGGGAGAAACATGAAGAAGGAGAATAGAGGGGGTGAGGGTTAAAAAGTTCATTTTAACTTTATTTTTACTCAAAGACGCGCCTATTTTATTTTAATATTAAATTTTATTTCCACGTCAGCTACAGGGAGGTATTAATTACACTTTGAAGAAGAATAGGTGTGTAATAGGTCACTACGATAGTTTAAGTGTTTAACTGACTTTTCGGAACAAGTTCAGGGGTAAATTTATGTCTTTTCCCAATCAGTAAAAAGTCATGATTCTATATCAAGAGGAATGCATGAACAAACATTTGTATGAAATTAGTTAGTACTCGAGGAAATCTTGACTTCACCTTGAAAACATAATCTTGGGTAGAAATTTGGGATTTTAGATACTAAAACATTAATAAAATAATCTTTGGAGGGCCTTACATACCTGGAGGAGGAGTTCTTGGAAGACTTGAAGAGATTCTTGAAAGCGCTAACTGGTTCTTGATTTTACGCTTGAGTTTTCTTGAACGTATTCTAACGTTTATGAAGAAGATACTGCGTTTTATAAATAAACCAGACGAAAATCGACTAATTCAGGTCTAAGAAGGGTGGAAAAGGTCGAAACTACCCCTCCTTAATTAGAAGAGCAAAAATCAGAAAAAATATAACATGTTCGCGTTGCGCCTCGGGCGCGGACATGCATATTTTTTTTCTATTTTTCGCAAATTCTAGTTCCCGTCGAAAAACAACCAAAAAAACTTAAGCGTGGATCCGCGTCCCTGGCGCGTCGCGCCTTGGGTGCGGATCCTCACAGCCCAAAAATTAATTAGTGAAAATTTAAATCGACTTGGTTGCTCAAAAATCGAGTCGAGACCACTTTCCCACTCAATTTTTCACGCTGATTGTAAATCTGATCTCGGATTTACGAACGGAGCATGGGAAGACGCGTTACGTGCATGGTTCCTTTCTAGGGTATTTGGTAAGTTCGTCGAATGTCATACCACTTTTAACTATATGTTGACACCCAATTTTTACCCGCCACGGTGTCAAATTAGTCATCAGGCTT
>JAPFFP010056137.1:0-28532 GCA_026153255.1 Solanum medicagineum | reverse complement strand
CAACAAAAAGTAACACATTACCAAAATAATTTGTAAATGAACAATGCATTTAATCAAATTCAATTTTCAAAGGAGAAGGAAAAGTAATTTATTAACCTTCACTTGAAGTTTCCACAAGCAATTTGTTTTTTGACGAAAAGATATCCCTATCTTTGAAGCTTTCTCCGGAGTTTAGAATATCCTTCCCCTACATACACAGTAAATATTGCAGAACTCACAATTATATGTTAAAATTCATAAGAAAAAATAAATAAATTAAGGATCAATGCAATTTAATTGATAAAAACCTTGCCGTTGTCATCAAAAACTGCAAGTGCTTCATCGCAGAAAGTACTTCGAGGCATAATTTTGGTGCCATTTTCTGAGCCACCATAAAGCCTAATCCAAAAATCATCAGAAAGATCAATCAATGGGTATTTTCATTGTCTAAAGCATTACTCGAGTTAATGGAAAGCATTATGCTTATTAGAAAAAATATTTGTCTAGCCTTTTACAATTTTATATTTTTTATGAAAGGCCTTTATTTCTTATATAGAAGAGATCTTCAATATTTTCGCATAAGAGATCTAAAAAAAGGCTATTTTCTTTTATTCAAATTATAGAAAGGTTATTGCCAAAAAAATTACAATAAGGCAATAGATCTCATTTCTTTGAATTTCTAGAGGAATACTCAAAAAGGAGCACATTACTACTGTATAAAATATAATATAAATTAAATACTCTCTTTAAAGAACAGTAAGAAAGTTCATGATCTACTTGTTATAAAAGTTTGCAACACCTTTTGTAAGTACCTAAAATTTTCCTAAGTTCAATGGTCATGTAAGGTCATATGATTACCAATATATTATTGACAATGCAACATCTATATCTCTTAGCAACATTATATCTTGGTAGACACTCATCATTGGGCCTTCAACATGTAATGGCCAATTTTTCTACAAATTCATATTTCAATCCACACTTGGATTGAGATACTCCTTTTGCTATATGACATTTATGGCTAAATAAAAATCACAATAACACAAATGTCAACCTCTTCCTTCAAACTATGATTATGTGAGCTTTCAAATATAAATATTCCACAAACAATGTTGACAAAACTGCTATATCTACAACCATTCACATCAAATGGATGATTCCTCCCTCTAGCTTTTTTAAACTTAACATTGACGGTACTTTTAAGAAAAGGAGATGTTGATGTTGGTGGAGTGATGAGAAACTCTAATGGAGATTGATCGTAGGATATTATCGAAAAACATATGCTATATTTCATACTTTGATGGAGCTAATGAAGCTTCAACATGGATTATACTTGGTTATATATTAGAAACTAAGTATTGAAATATTACAATTATTGAAATCAAATCATCCTATTTATTAGGCTACAATTAATATTTACAAATCTATGTTGAAGAAGCAATAAATTTAAATGATCCGGCATGCACATTTTTTGGACAAAGAAAGAACCAACCTAGCTATATATAGTTGTCTAACTACACAAACCTCCACCTTTCAGCAATAATTCAGGCAAATAAGCAAGAAATAACCACAACTAAAGTAGTTCTTGATGTTTTGTGTACTGCTTCCTTTTAAAAAAGGAATGACCTACTTTTTTATTTTAGTCAGTTAAAAAAGAATGACCTCTTTTCTTTAGGCAATATTTTAATTCAACTTTTCATGGGGCATGATTAAGGCCACTAGATTGAAGAACATTTTGGTACATTTGACATAACTTTAATTTACAACTACAAAAAGCATAAAATCTTCTTTGTTTTCTTAAATTTCGTGTCAAGTCAAACTAGGTCATTCTTTTTAAAATCGAGGAGAGTAATAAACTAATTATATTTGGAAATGTTTGTGTAATGAATGCTACTAATAAAAGTGCAAAGGTACATACTATTTCTTACGTAACCACCTAGTTTCTATATAAATAATATTATCTATTTTGACTAAATAAAAATTATATTCATTTAAGGTCATTCTTTATATCTTCTTGAATTACCTGTTATGCTTTCTTGTCTTCTGGATCAAGCGATTTGATCATTTGTTGAAGTTAAGATTAGTTTGGAGAAAAATAACTAATACCTCTTTCTTTTCTAAAATAACACTTATTGTAAATTAAATTTGAATTATTAAGTAGGCATTGCGACATAATAAATTAGGGGTACTAGAAAGCTGTATGAGGTCGTATTTGGATATGTATTCAATTGATTTGAAAGAAATAACAATTTGTGAGCGGAAAAAAAATTCACCTCTCTTTTCTCTTCTCCAAAAATCTAATCCAGGAGTTTTTCCTCGCCAATAGTATATCTACATGCAAGAAAAATTGAACTTTACTAAAATAATTTGAAGATGAACAAAACATTAATTAAATTTAATTTCAAAGGAGAAGAAAGAGAAAAGTGTTTAACCTTCGCTTAATGCTTCCATAAATAATTCTCTTTTTGATGAAATGGCATCCCCATTTTTTGACTTTTCTGCAAACATTAGAATAGCTTCCACCTATGTATAAAATAAGTAAATCAAAAATTACAATTATATGTAACCAATTCAAAAGTGAAAGAAAGCAAATAAAAAATCGATGATATTTGATTGAGAAATACCTTGTCACTAGAAATACAGAAATCAACAACCCTTCCATTATAGAGAATAGTCAAAAGTACAATTTTTGTACCATTTTCTGATCTGCAGCAAAGCCTATTTAATAAAATCAGCGCAAAGATTAGTTGAAAGGTATTTTCATTGTCTAAAGCATTAATCGAGTCAATGCATGCATTAGTTTTGCTAAAATCTTTTTCTAGCCTTTCATAATGTGTAAAATTTCTTGTTCTTTACACAAGAGATTATTATTTTTGATACATAAAATATTATTATTGAATACACATAAGAGATCTAATAAAGACAATTTTCTTCTATTTCTATTATAAGAAAGCTATTATCAAATATAATTTGTAAGAGAACAAAGATCACTTTCTCCCATTAATACATCTCTTTCCATTCTTTGTTATTCTTCTAGAGAGAAGATGTGGAGGCAGCCAAATTGATGTTGAAGACAAATGATTCCTTGGTTTACTATAACACTGTCAATTTTTTCATTTAATTACTAATAAAAAATGTAATTTAATTAAGAACTCAATTAAAGAACAACACAACTTCTTTTAGTTCTGCTCGTAAAGGTTAGCTTTTTTTTTGGTAATCAACATTATTATTCATCCAAATAAACTTAACAATTCAGGAAAGAAAACTAAACTGAAATAACCTATTACAACTTAATGTCTGCATTGGTTGGTCTTGGACCCATACCAAATGCATCTCACATAGCTCTTCGATACTTCATAATATCTGCAAGCCAGAGTCGTCATCAAGCTGGATAGTCTTATGCTCCACTAGCTCTATGAAACACTTCTTGAACAATATGTTTTAACTTGTTGAGGCCTTATATTCTGCTATACACTCTAAAGATTCTTTCCTTCCATATCTGAGACATTGTAGCAGCTAACACTATCTTACATACTTTAGGACCTTTACTTTTCCCTTTGCATTGCGTCTAAGCCTATTGCACTTCATCTATCCTTCCTTGGCTCAATCTTGTAATAACTTGCCATTGTAATAGTCTTTGACATATTCTTCTTATTATTGACCAGGTAAAAATAATTATTGGATGATCACTCAACATTTTAATTTGCACATTAGACAGACCATATAAATATCTCGTATCCACCTAACAAGCCTATCCCTCGTCTGTAATCTTTTTATAACTAGTAAAAGAACAAACATTCACTTGGGACATCCTCCATCATTACATACTAACCTTTTCCCAAGGACGGTAGGAAGTACTCCTATAGCAGCTCGTACATTTTCTTAATAGCAAACTGTTGCATTCTCATGAACTCTAAGATAAGGATCCCAACCTCCACCACATATTTTGTGGCGTTAAACACTTTCTAAATCATCCTTGACATAGTATGTATGTAGATGCACCAACAAAATTACAACTTCCCTTTGGACCAGCAAAGATCTCACAACATTTTTTATATGCTTTTTTTTATTTGAAACTACTATATAGATCAAGTTCAAGCTCCAAAAACCATGAGTGAGTAAATATGATCACAAGCCACTAAAAGCTTTCCTCGAAACCTCTACAGGTCCTATCCTTAAGAACCTCCTACAGATCATTAACAAACTTTATTATCTTTTTAGGAAAAGTATAAACACTTTGTCTGATATAGTTTGAATTTAAATAGAAAACTCTTTCATAGATAAGATCTACCTACATATGATAAACATTTGGTAGTCCAGGAGCTAACCCTGCAAACATTTTTCCAAGCAATGGCTCAAACTACACAACAGATAGTATCTCAAAATTTGAGAAAACCTCTAAGTATCTAAATGTGAGAACACCTTTCTCCCAAGATTTTCAACATCTGATATTATGCTTCTGATTTAACTCCACCAAAATAGATAAAACTTTTCACAGGATTTGCCACCAATCTAGATGCCTGAGAGAAGGTGGTAAATTCGTAAACAGTCTTGAGACATCTTGCATCCCCTTTGCAAAACAACAACATTTTATCTATGAAGCCTAATTGTATAAGTTCCTGCTTAGCACATCTTGGGTAGATTTTGACCAATGTCTCCCCCTTTAGACAATTCACTAATCTATATAGGTGTTCCACAGCTAAAATAAACAAATAGGGATATAACGGTTCTCTTGTCTTAGACCTTTCTTAGCTTGAAAAATAGGAGAAGAAAATCCATTTATAAGCATGGAATAAGAAACTGATGTGAGGCACTCCATAATTCATGTCAAAAAGATACTAGGACATCACAAAATCTGCAATTGTTGTTGTAAATCAGGCCACTCAACTGAATCATAAACTTTTTGCATACACATTGGTGATATACGATTTCTACCATGTCCTTAGATGACTTCATGACTCATAATTATGCTATACATAATCATTCTACCAAGAACAAAATATTCTAAGACTTGTCCACCAGATAATCCATTGCTCACATCCTGTTGGCCATGACTTTAGAAATCACTTTGTATAAGATTGTGGCCTAAAATCTTTTATAGTTTAGGGTTTTTTGTCATAGGAATCAAGGTAATAGAGATATGATTAATAGGCTTTTGTAAAGGTTACCCTTTATATCTCTTAAAATTACTTTTTGTCTTTTCAATCTATTTGATTTCTCGTTGAAGTTAAGATTTACTTTGAGAAAATAAACTCATACTTTACCTTCTTAATTTTCTAAAACAAAGCTTATTGTAATCTAAACTTGAAAGGTTAAATAGAGGTATTAAAATAAACATGTGATGTTTGGACAAGAAGTGAGAAAGGAATATTTGAAAGTATGAAGTTGTGTTTAGATATGCATTGGACTTGAAAAAAATTATAAGAAAAATGAACCTCTCTTTTCGCTTCTCCATGAATCTAAGTAAAGAATTTCTCCTCTCCAATGATAGATCTACATGAAACGAACCAATACAATGTTAAATATACGCAAATACATAAAACATTCATGAGATCTCAAAAAAAACAAGGATAAAAGTAAACCTCCACTTAGTGCTCCCGTAGATAATTGCTTTTCTGATGAAAAGACGTCCATACTTTTTGATTTCTCTGCAAACTTAAGAATATCCTCGGCCTACATAAGTAACAAACTCAGAAATCATAGTTATTTTTAATCAATTCAAAAGTGATAGAAAACAACTCAAAGATCAATGACGTTTGATTGACAATACCTTGTCGTTGGTGACATAGAAAATCACCATCCTTCCGCCATAAAGAATAGTTAGAGGGGCAACTTTCATGTCATTTTTCGGATCACAACAAATCCTAATTAATAAAATCAACACAAAAATTAATCAATGGGCGTTTTCAATGTATCAAACATTAATCTGGTGTTACCTTTTGCTAAAAAATCACATTGAAATAAATTACCTAGGTATAGGACTACAATGGGTAACATAGTATAATCCGCCCTAGGCATACTCTTTTTCTTGAAGAAATCGAGATCCACCCTTTCTCTCGCCATTGATGACATTGGATGAGGTCTTTTTGAAGGTTTAATTGACGGTACTTTCAAGAAAAGGATTTATGCTGATGTTGGTGGAGTGATGAGAAACTCTAATGGAGATTGATAACGGAATATTGTCAAAAAATATATGCTATATTCCGTACTGCGATGGAGCTAATGAAGCTTCAACATGGATTATACTTGGTTATATCTTAGAAACCAAGTACTGAGACATTACAATTATTGAAATCAAATCATCCTATTTATCAGGCTACAATTGATATTTAGAGGTTTATGTTGAAGAAGCTATAAAATTCAATGAGCTGGAAAGAAGGAACCTAGCGAGCTATATATAATTGTCTAACTATACAAACCTCCACCTTTGAGCAACAATTCTGGCAAATAAGCAAGGAATAACCACAACCAAAGTAGTTCTTAACCATAACAATTCAACAAGTTTACCTTTTATATATCATAAAATTACCCTTTACTTCTTCTTGATCAAAGTATTTGATGATTTATTAAAAGTTAAGATTAATTTCACAAAAATAACACTTCTTGTGTTAAATAACTGTTTTGATGACTAACAAACTGTTCGTATAATATGAGGACCAAGTTAGTATCAGATTATTTCTACTATAAAGGCTGTGTTGGGATACAACTATAAGGCTGACTTGGTTAGTGAGATTTGACGCTCATTGTATTGAAGGGCCAACGGTTTCTTTCATTCCTCTCGTGTGAGTATAAAAGAATCATGTGCAAGGAAACTTTTGGAGTATAAAAAAGTAAATATTCAATAGTCTAAAAGTTCTCTTTTGGCATTTCTTGAGCGACACACTGTCAAATTTCACAGGACCTGATAGAAGGAGTCTATAATTTTTTTTAAGTGTGATTTTGTGTTTAGTTCATGATATTGTAAGGTCATTTCCTAGTCTATAAAGGAAAGCTGATCATTGTGTATGTATTTTGTCAAGGTTGTCATGGGACTCTTGGTAAGTTGCTGCCTTGAAGTCGTCTGGATAGTGGTCTAACTTCATCTAGGTTGGTGAGAGTGTAGACTAGCGTTTTGGTGAGTTGCTCATATCTTGTTACTAGGTTGCAAGTGGGAAATGATGAGAGGGTGAGACAAATAAACAATGTGTGTTATATCTGACTACTTTGCTCATTTATTTAGTGGATTGTTGGGTTTTTAAAATCCTGTTGGACAGGTCGTGGTTGTCCTCTCTTGAGCAAGGAGTTTTCTAGGTTTAATTTTGTATGTTCTATATTTGTCATTTTCTTTCTTGTTTGTGCTGTTCTTAGGGACATGGTCCTAAACTGTAGTGGATATATACACTCTAACACCTTGATTTTCTAAAATAATACTTATGGTAAACCAAATTTAAAAGGTTAAATAGGCGTTCCGACATAAAAATGTAATATTTGATCAAAAAAAGTTTGAAAGGCGTATTAGATAGTATGAAGTTGTTCTTGGATATTCATTTAATAACTTGAAAAAAAAAACTTACCTCTCTTTTCGTTGGTTCAAGAATCTAATCACGAAGTTTCTCTTCACCAATGGTGGATCTACATGCAACAAAAGCAATATATTACCAAAATAATTTGTAAATGAAACACATTAATCAAATTCGATTTTCAAAGGAGAAGGAAAAGTAATTTTTTAACCTCCACCTGAAGTTTCCACAAGTAGTTTGTTTTTTGACGAAAAGACATCCCTAATTTTGAACCTTTCTGCAGAGCTTAGAATATCCTCAGCCTACATACACAATAAATATTGCAGAAATCACAGTTACAAATTCATAAGAAAAAATAATAAATCAAGGATCAATACAATTTAATTGATAAAAACCTTGTCATTGACATCAAAATCTGCAAGTGCCCTATCACAGAAAGTACTTTGAGGCATAATTTTTGTGCCATTTTCTGAACCACCACAAAGCCTAATCCAAAATATCATCAAATAGATCAATCAATGGGTATTTCATGGTCTAAAGCATTACTCGAGTTAATGCAAATATTATGCTTGTTAAAAAACTATTTTTCTAGCCTTTTACAATTTTATATTTTTTATGAGTTGTCTTCATTGAGGACATGACTTTAGATAGAAAGTTGTGGAGGTCGCAAATTAGAGTAGCAGGCTAAGCTCTTCTTCTTCTTACTAGTCTTCTCCTTGGTCGTCTTCTTCTTATTATTATTAGCATTGGTATTGTTTTACTATTATTATTCCTTTTTTTCATTATCTAACATATATGTGTCAGTTTTATCATAGTTACTTACATGTACTATTCATTGTTAGTCGCACTTGCTGTTCCTTTACCTTACATTCCATTTTGTCATATCTAGTCTTTCTGCTTATGGGTTTTGAGCCGAGGGTTTTAGAAAACAACCTCTCTACTTCTATGAGGTAGCGGTAAGGTCTGCGTACAATCTACCCTCTCTAGACCCCACTTGTGGGATATCACTGGGTATGTTGTTGTTGTTGTTGTTGTTGTTGTAAGAGTTATCTTTATTTCTAATATATAAGAGATCTTCAGTATTTGCACATAAGAGATCTAAAAAATGACTATTTTCTTTTATTTAAATTATAAAAAAGTTATTGCAAAAAAATTACAAAAAAGTACTCTATTTAAAGAACAACAAGGAAGTTCATGATTTATACTTGTTATAAAAGTTACCAGCACTTTTTGTAAGTACCTAAATTTACCTGAGCTCAATGGGCATGTAAAGTCATATGTTTACAAATGTATTATTGATAATGCACCATCTATATCTCTTAGCAACAATATATCTTGGGCCCTTAACATGTAATGACCTATTTTCTTACAAATTTATATTTCAATCACACTTGGATTGAGATACAAATCACAATCATACAAACACCAACCTCTTCCTTCAAACTATGATTATGTGAGCTTCCAAATATAAATATCCCCAAATACTCTTGACAAAAGTGCTATATCTACAACCATTCACATAAAACGGATGATCCTTCCCTCTAGATTCTTTAAACTTAACATTGACAGTGCTTTCAAAAATGGAGATGTTGATGTTAATGGAGTGATGAGAAACTATAATGGAGATTGCTCAAATGATATTATCAAGAAATATTTGCTATATTCAATCCTTTGACGGAGCTAACGAAGGTTCAACATGGATTATATCTAAAAATCAAGTACTGAGGTATTACAATTATTGAAATCAAATCATCCTATTTACCAGGCTACAATTGATATTTATAGGTTTATGTTGAAGAAGCTATAAAATTCAGTGAACCGGAATATTTTTGGAAATAGAAGGAACCAAGCTAGCTATATATAGTTTTCTAACTATACACCTCCACCTTTCAACAACAATTCAGGCAAATAAGCAAGGAACAACCACAACCAAAGTAGTTTTAACCACAACAATTCAAAAAGAATGACCTAATTTTCATTTTAATCAGTTTCAAAAAGAATGATCTCTTTCCTTGATCGGCAACATTTTAATTATAACTTTTCATAGGGCATGTTTAAGTTTACAGGATTAAAGAACATTTTTGCACATTTGACATAATTTAATTTGCAACCACAAAATAAAAAGATCTTCTTTATTTTCTTAAACTTCGTGCTAATTCAAACTAAGTCATTCATTTTAAAATGAAGGGAGTAATAAACTAATTATCTTTGAAAATGTTTGTGTAATGAATGCTACTAATAAAAGTGCAAAGACACATACTATTTCTTACGTAACTACCTAGTTTCTATATAAATAATATTACACATTTCGTCTAAATACGAATTATGTTTGTTTAAGGTTTTTCTTTATATCTTCTAAATTACCTTTTATGCTTTCTTGATCAAATGATTTGATCATTATTTGAAGTTAAGATTAATTTGGAGAAAAATAACTAATACCTCTTTATTTTCTAAAATAACACTTATTGTAAATTAAATTTGAATGATTAAGTAGGCGTTCCAACGTAAAATAAATTATTGGTATTAGAAAGTTGTATGAGGTCATACTTGGATATGTATTTAATTAATTTGAAAGAAATAACAATCTGTGAGCAGAAAAAAAATAACCTCTCTTTTCTCTTCTCCGAGAATCTCAGCAAGGAGTTTTTTCTCGCCAATAGTATATCTACACGCAAGAAAAATTAACACTTTACTAAAACAATTTGAAGATAAACAAAATATTAATCAAATTTAATTTCAAAGGAGAAGAAAGAGAAAAGTGTTTAACCTCCGCTTAATGCTTCCAAAAACAATTGTTTTTTTGATGTAATGACATCCCTAATAGTTGACCTTTCTGCAAACATTAGAATATCCTCTACCTACGTATAAAATAAGTTATACAAAAATAACAATTACATGTAACTAATTCAAAAGTGAAAGAAAATAAATCAGTGATCAATGATATTTGATTGAGAAAAACCTTGTCACTGGAAATACAGAAATCTGCAACCCTTCCATCGTAGAGAATAGTTAAAGGCACCATTTTTGTACCATTTTCTGAGCCGCAACAAAGCCTATTTAATAAAATCAGCACAAAAGTTAGTTGATAGGTAATTTCATTGTCTAAAGCATTAATCGAGCCAATTAATGAATTATTTTTGCTAAAATATTTTTCTATCCCTTTATAATTTGTAAAATTTCATGTTCTTTATACAAGAGATTTTTATTTTTGATACGTAAGATATTTTTATTTTATGCACGTAAGAAGTCTAATAAAGGTATTTTTTTTCTATTTCTATTATAAAAAAAGCCATGATCAAATATCATTTGCAAAAGTACAAAGATCACATTCTTTTATCCTTCTAGAGGGAATACACATTGTTACATCTCTTTCCATTTTATTGTTGTTCTTCTAGAGAGAGAAGATGTGGTCCATTTTATTGTTATTCTTCTAGAGAGAGAAGATGTGGAGGAGACAAATTGATGATGAAGACATGATTACTAGGTGTAATATGGTAGTGTCGATTTCCATTTAATTACTAATAAAAAATGTAAGTTAATTAAGAATTCTATTCAAGTACAATACAACTTCTTTTAGATCTATTGGGTAAAGGTTAACCTTTTCGGTAATCAACTTTATTATTTGTCCAAATAAACTTTATAATTCAAGAAAGAAAAACAAACTGGAACGACCTATTAAAACTTAATGTCTGCATTGGTTAGTTTTGGACCCATACCAAATGCATCTTATAAAGCTCTTCGATACTTCCTAATATCTCTATGCCAGATTCATCATCAAGCTGGATAGCTATCCATTTTGGTCGTGTAAGATGCTAGCTCAGGTAACACACTAACTCTATGAAACACTTCCTAAACGATATATTTTATAATAACTTGTTGAGGCCTTATATTCTACTGAAACACTCTAAAGATTCTTTCCTTCCGTACCTGAGACACTGTAGCAGCTAACACTATCTTATATACTTTAGGACCTTTACTTTTCCCTTTGTATTGCGTCTAAGCCTATTGCACTTCATCCGTTCTTCTTTGGCTCAATCTTGTAATAACTTGCCATTGTAATAGTCTTTGACATATACTCCTTGTTATTGGACAGTTAAAAAAAATAAATGTTGGGTCTTGGTGGATTACTTAGTATTTTGCACATTAGACAGATCGCATAAATGTCTCTCGTTCACCTAGAAAGCCTATCCCTTGTCTATAACCTTCTTTTTATAACTAGTAAAAGAACAAATATTAACTTGGGAAATCCTCCATTGTTACATACTAACCTTTTCTAGGACAGTAGGAAGTACTCCTATAGTAGTTGCTATGTTTTCTTAATAGCAAACTGTTGCATTCTCATGAACTCTAAGATAAGGATCCCAGCCTCCACTACATATTTTATGGTGTTAAATACTTTCTAAATTATCTATGAGGAACTTTCATAATAGCCATGCATAAATCACCATCTTTGATATAGTGTATATGCATCCGCACAACCACAACTTCTCTTTAGATTGGCAAAGATCCTGCAACATTTTGTGGATGCTTTTTTATTTAAAACCACTATATAGATCAAGTTCAAGCTCCAAACACCATGAGTGAGAAAATATGATCACAAGACACTAAAATCTTTCAACCTCTGCAGACCTTATCCATAAGAATCTCCTGCAGATTATTAATAAATTTTATTTTACTTTTAGGCAGTATAATGACTTTGGCCGATATAATTTGAATTACAAATATAACACATTTCAATAGATGAGACCTACCTACATATGTTAAGAATTTGGTGGTCCAGGAGATAACCAGACCAAACATTTCCCAAGCAATGGCTCGAATTACACAACATAATCTCTCAAAATTTGAGAAAACCCCTAAGAGGTACACATTTTCAACATCTGGTATTGTGCTTTTGATTTAACCTCACCAAAATAGATTGAACTTTTCAAAGGATTTTCTACCAATTCAGAGGCCTAAGAGAAGGTGATAAATTCAGTAAACAGTCTTGAGACTGATTGCACATCCCCTTTGCAATAAAGTAGCAAATCATCTACCAAGCCTAATTGTATGTGTTCCTGCTTAGCACACCTTGGGTGGATTTTGAACGTCTCCCCCTTTAGACTCTTCACTAATCTACATAGGTGTTATAAAACTAAAATAAATAAATAGGGAGATAATGAGTCCTCTTGTCTTAGACCTTTCTTAGCTTGAAAAATAGGAGAAAGAGATCCATTTATAAGAATGGAATAAGAAACTGATGTGAGACACTCAATAATCCATGTCACAAAGATACTAGGACATCTCAGAATCTGCAATACTTGCTGCAAAATAAGGCCACTCAACTGAATCATAAACTTTTTGCATACACCTTGGTGATATACCATTTCTACCATGTCTTTAAATGACTTCATGACTCATAATTATGTTATATGTAGTCATTCTACCAAGAATAAAAGCACTTTGAGCCTTGGCACTAGATAATCCATTGCTTACATCATGTTGGCTATGACTTTACAAATCACTTTGTATAAGACTATGGCCTAAAGTCCTTTATAGTGGCAAGATTTCTTATCGTAGGAATCAAGGTAATAGAGATATGATTAGTAGGCTTTTGTAAAAGTTACCCTTTATATCTCTTAAAATAATTTTTTGTCTTTTCAAGCTATTTTATTTCTCATTGAAGTTAAGATTAATTTTGAGAAAATGAACTAATACTTTACCTTCTTGCTTTTCTAAAACAAAGCTTATTGTAATCTAAACTTGAAAGGTATAAATAGGCATATTAAAATAAATCTGTGATGTTTGGACAAGAAGTTAGAAAGGAATATTTGAAAGTATGAAATTATGTTTAGATATGCATTGGACTAAAAAAATTATAAGAAAAATGAACCTCTCTTTTCGCTTCTCCATGAATCTAAGCAAAGAATTTCTCCTCGTCAATGATAGATCTACATGCAACGAATCAAATACAATGTTAAAATATTTTGAGATAAATAAAACATTCATGAAATTCTCAAAAAACAAGGAGGAAAAAAAAAAGTAAACCTCCACTTAGGGTTCCCACAGATAATTGCTTTTCTAATGTAAGGACCTCCATACTTTTTGATGTCTCTGCAAACTTAAGAATCTCCTCTGCCTACATAAGTAAAAAATTTAGAAATCATAGTTACTTTTAATCAATTCAAAAGTGATAGAAAACAAATCAAAGATCAATGACATTTGATTGACAATACCTTGTTGTTGGTGATATCGAAAATCACCATCCTTCCATCATAAAGAACCATTAGAGGCGCAACTTTCATGTTATTTTTCGAGTGACAACAAACCCTAATTAATAAAATCAACACAAAAATTAATCAGTGAGCATTTTCAATGTGTCAAATATTAATCTGGCTTTATATTTGCTAAAACATCACATTGAAATAAATTACCTAGATATAGGACTAACTACAGACTTGGCCCAACACTGTGAAGTATTGTCCACTCTTGGGCCTAGTTCATCACGGATTTGTCCCTTTGGGCTCAATCCAAAAGGTGCCTCATAGTATATAGACCAGTCCATTGCTTTATATACCCAGTATCTCTTCTGTGTTTTGCTGATATGGGACATCTCCTCTCAAAATGGGTTGTTACATACACCCTTTCTATAGACTCAGCGTCCTCGCTGAGGATTGCCCCACCTCATGGGGTTTTCCTAAACTCAGTTGAACTCTAGCCCCACATCGACAGGGCTGACACAGGAGTGACTCTGATACCATCTGTAATAACCTGTCCCAACACTGTGAAGTATTGTCCGCTCTTGGGCCTAGCCCATCACGAATTTGTCCCTTTGGACTCACCCCAAAAGGCGCCTCACAGTATATAAATCAGTCCATTACTTTATATACTCAGCATCTCTCCTGTGTTTTGCCGATGTGGGACATCTCCTCTCAAGATGGGTTGTTATGCATACTCTTTGTGTTGAAGAAATCGAGTTCCATCCTTTCTCTCGCCATTGATAAGACTGGATGATATTTTTTTAGAGTTTAGTTGAGAGTTTGTAGTGTATGTGCAGACATATGTAAAATGAGAAATCTGAATGGAAAAAACATGAAAAAATGATAGTGATACTTTTACAGATTGTGTAGGGTCCATTTTGTCCCCCTATTTTAAGAAAAAAAATTTTACCTAGAAAAAACATTTTTTTTAAAAAAAAATGAATCAACAAAATATAGAAAATTAATAGAAAAACTATGAAAAACTATTTTTATCCTTACCAAACTCATTCTTAGTTGGCATTTGATCATAGGTTACAGATCTGATTTTAAAATTTTATATTGAATATCTATTTGAACATATATTTAGGATAATATTTTTAAGACAAATCTTAAAATATTTGTTTGACCATTAGTATTTTATTAGATTTTGAGAATTTGTCTTCAGAAAAGTTTGAAATTCTAAGAAGCATCAAGACTTTTACTCTCAAAACTTCAAAAAGAAAAAAATTACAAATGAACCCCATATGCATATCCAAACACAACTACAAATTTCAAAAAATATGACTTTTAAAAAATCAAATTTTTAGTTCTAAATTTTAATTTTAAAACTTGTAGGTAAATAAGAGATTAATTTCCTCATTGAAAAAAAACCCAGCATGGAAGTGTAATGACCCGGATATTGTACGACTTCATTCCAGCTTGAAAATTTTGATTTCGGGAAGTTTTGGACCAAGGTGACACTTCAAGGAAACCTCACTGTCAGTGTAAGGTCACACTGCCTGTGTGGCCTCCAGTGAAGTGACACTTAGCCTCAAAGTTTAGTGTTGGCCCTTGATGTGGTGATTAAAACTAAAGCACACCACACATGGACCCTTCACGGTCCGTGTAAGGTCTGTGTGACACTTAACAGACCGTGTGGTGGCCTTGGCTTTAAATCCCATAATTTGGGGACCAAGTGTGGTCACACGGCCCCTCACATGGCTCGTGTAGTGTAACGATGCCCGTGAGGCCGTCCATATAGCTTCCAGAATGAAATTTTTTTAAGTATAGAATCACCGTCTTGTAACTTATCGGGGAATTTTCGCCCAAGGGAGGTGACACGAGCAGTGTCACGGACCGTGTGACACCACACGGCCCGTGTGGCCTTCCGTGAAGTTGAATTCGTCAAATTTTTTCTAAGTATGGGATTTTCGTTTCGGACCTTCGTTGAGCAAAATTTTGTCTAAGTATTGGTTCACGGGCAGGTACACGGTCCGTGTTGTACCACAGGACCTGTGTACCCCTCCTTAAAGTGGTGACGTTCAATTTTTCTACTCGTTTTATTAATGGCGTTTATGTAAATACGATTTATCCTAAACGTCTTTTGGAACTTCCTATGCTACCTAAAGACTTCCTAATGACCTAAACTCTATTCCTAACATTCAAAATTCACTCCTCACATTTGAAAACTCTCTAAACCTTCTTTCAAGGAACTCTTATGGATTGCAAACTTGGAAATCAAGGAAAACTCATTTCTTCTTCAAGTTTCCCTTGAAACTTCTTCATTGGTCAAGATATGTGGGTTTTGATCCTTGGTTCCTTCAAATCAAGGAGATCCAAAAACTCTTTTCAAATAATTTTCATGAATTGTTAGCTTACTTTGAATTAGGGTTTTAAATATTATGATTTCTTAAATTCAAATAATGTATGGGTTATGGTTGTTTACTGATTTTGTGTTGATTTAAGTTATAATATGATGAATTACATTGCATTTATGAAATTATGAATATGCATGTCCCTTTAAGCTTGTTTTATGATGGGTAGTCTATATTATGTTTTAAATGCGAATTTACTTATGATTTTACTTAAATCTTATATTGTATTGTTGAATTTACTTTGAATCTACATTACCCATGTCATTCTCAACTCATTCATAGCATATGTATTCATGAACAATGAATTTTATGGAAGTTATGAAGTGAGTTTATCCCAATTATGTTCATATATATGATTTTGCATAAAATATTGGCTATGACAAGAATGTGATCACATATATGTCTATTGATTATGGCTCTTTGAGCATTTTGGGTGCTTACACCATCTTGTATATTTGAAGGGGCTATTCCTATGCATGAGTATTATGATTACAAGTTATGATTTGGCATTTGAGCCTAAGAATGGATTATTATGAATGATGTTTGGTCTTTTGGCCTAAGATTTGCATTGAAATGTTTTGTAGATGACCATTTGCCTCTTTTAAAGCTTGTATATGTATACGTAAGTGTAATCTTGTGGGATGACAACTTAGCACTGACAGATTGAGGTTCCTCTCTCTTTCCTTGAACTATGTGCCTAACATAAGTTTTGAGAATCCTACCCGAAATGGGTGTTGTTCCCCTAAGGAAGTTTGGTTCATATGAAATGGGTGTTGTTCGCATAAGGTGAAGTATAATGTGATATGATATTATGTGGAAATCCTATTCGAAATGGGTGTTGTTCCCATAAGGAGGGTTGATTCATACGAAATGGGTGTTGTTCCCGTAAGGTGAATTATGGTTTACCTTTGGCAAGTAGACCACCTCTTTAGTAGTGAAGGGTTTTCATGGGGATTCCAAGTAATAGCTCACTTGGTCTTATTCATGTTGGTTGAGGTATCATCCCCATTATATATGAGCATTTGTGCATGTCATGCATAATTGGTTTCATGACATATTGTATACTACTCTTCTTTGATATATGATCCTTTTTATATTAGGTCCCCTTGTCATCTAATATTGAAATGCATGTTGGTAAGGCATATGCATTACATCAGCATCCTTAGTATATTCAAACGTTCTAACATAGACTTTGGCCTACACGCTCTCACCATGTAAAGACCGAGGACTACTTACATCCACCATTTGACGTCTAGCTTGGATTTCAAGTTTTGCTTTTTGTGGTGAGTCCTATCTTCCAAGGACAACCACCATTATTCTACCTATGGTATTTTTACTTATTTTATTCGCGTTGAGGGTGAGTACATGGTATGTCTTGGCCCTCGACCTATCTTATGAATAGAGGCATTGTTGTATATCTTGTAAACTCCTTTACATTTATACGCTAAGTGTTATGATTGAAGATTATGTTATGGCTTGACTACTTATTGGGTATTGTTATGTGATTCGATTAAATGTCTTATGACATGACTACACGATATGATGTGAAAAATTCTAAGTCCCGGATTTCCCCCATAGAGTGAGTCCTACTTACCCGCCCCTTAGTCTTTATATGTTATGTGCTATGTGAATTAATGTTACACCCTTCACACTATGACATCCCCATAGCGTGAGTCCTACTTTCCCGTCCCTTAGAAATATTATTTACTATTTGAATACGCTTTCGAATCGATGACATGAACTTAAATACATTGAGGCTTGTTTGGGGACTCTCTGGATCCCTTTCGCCATTTCACTCCCAGACCCTAGGTCCGTGTCATGACAAAGATGGTATCAGAGTACTAGGTTTGTACATGATCATCGGAGTCCAACATGCCATATCACGTATAGTCCTATTCATGGGTGTGAAGTGCACCATGCCTATGAGTGGGAGGCTATGACGGCGTTCTAGGAATTGTCTCACTTCTTCATGCCTTAGTTATGCTATGGTTCATGTGATTGGTTTCCTTATCTTGATGGTGTCATTGCTCCATTTTAGAAGATGCCTCGAGGAAGACCCCACCTACCAAGATCGGCATTGGTAATGAGCGTCAAGCACCTCAACGGCCTGTGGATAAGCCTATCTATAATGGTGAATTCTGTACAACCTTTACTATGCTTGCCCAGGTGGTGACATCTCAGACTAGGAGGACTAATCTTCCATAGGATCCCGCTCTAGCTTCTAGGGCGAGGGATTTCACTCGGATGGATCCTCTTGAGTTTTATGGGTCAAAGGCTGGTGAGGATGCTCTGGATTTTATTGATGAGCTCACCAAGGTGTTGAATATTATGGGTGTCACTTCTAAGGAGAAAGCAGAAGTGGCTGCCTATCAGTTAAAAGATGTGGCTCAAGTGTGGTACATCCAATGGTCTATGGAGAGGGTTTGTAGTAATGTTGTTAATTGGGAGGAGTTCAAGCTTGCCTTTCTCGATCGTTTCTTTCCACTTGAGCTTAGAGAAACCAAGATGACTGAATTTATCAACCTTAAGCAAGGAGATATGAGGGTGAGGGACTATGCCCTCAAGTTCACTAAGCTCTCCAAATATGCTCCGACAATTGTGGCTGACCCTCATGAGAGAATGCATAAATTCATTCTTGGTATCTCTGTAACTTGCTTGTGAAAGAATGTCATACCGTATGCTCATACGAGGTATGAATATCTCTAGACTCATGGTGTATGTTGAGCAGATCAAAGGAGAGAAACTCAAGGAGAAGAGAGTGCATGATCCCAAGAGAGCCCGTTATGATGACGGTTCTCCAACTCTAGGGGTGGTGGTTTTGGTCGCTTCCAACATGGCCAAGGTTCTAATGCTTGAGTTGCTAATGCTAGAGTGCCTCCTCCTAAAGCATCGATTGGTGGTGGATTAGGGTATCCTCCATGTGGTAAGTGTGGGAAGCCCCACACAGGTGCTTGTTGGAGGGATCTGGGTGCTTGCTTTGGGCGTGGTGATAAGAATCACAAGGTCGCCGATTGTCCCAGGAATGCTCAGAGAGGTCAGGGTCAGGTGGCTCAAGGTGGGAAAGGCCAGTAAAGAGCTCCACAAGGTGTTTCCCCGAGGAACAATAGGTTTTATGCTCTTCATGAATGTTAGGAGATTGAGGAGGTTCCAGATGTTGTGACTGGTATGTTAAAAGTCTTTGATTTTGATGCTTATGGTTTGCTTGATCCGAGTGCAAACATGTCTTTTTTGACTTCCCTGTTGGCTCTTAAGTTTGGTTTGAGTCCTGAAATCTTGAGAGACTCATTTTTAGTTTACACTCCCTGGGTGAATTTGTTGTTGCTCATAGGGTTTCTCGTTGTTGTCCTATTTCTGTGTTGCATAAAGTCTTCCCCTGTGATCTTATGGAACTTGAGATGTTTGATTTTGATGTGATTCTTAGGATAGATTGGTTGTATGCATCATATGCCTCTATAGCTTGTAGGACCCGAAAGGTCAAGTTCCAACCTCTGAGTGAGCCCGTTCTCGAATGGAAGGGTAGTGACTCCGCTATTAAAGGTCGGATTATTTCCTACCTTAAGGCCCAAAAGATGATCTCCAAGGGTTGTATTTATTATATTGTGAGGGTCAAGGATGTAGAGTCTGAGTCACCTACTCTTAAGTCAATTCTGATGGTGAATGAGTTTCTAGATGTGTTTCCAAAAAACTTGCCCGGTATTCCTCCCGAAAGAGAAGTAGATTTTAGCATAGATCTTCTCTCGAATACTCAACCTATTTCTATTCCTCCCTATTGTATGGCACCGACTGATTTGAAGGATCAGTTGAAAGATTTATTGGAGAAAGGTTTCATTAGTTCAAGTATATCTCCATGGGGTGCTCCGATGTTGTTTGTAAGAAAGAAAGATGGATCTCTTTAGATGTGCAGTGATTAAGGCAATTAGATAAGGTAACCATCAAGAATAAGTATCTGTTGCCTAGGATCGATGACTTGTTTGATTAACTTCAAGGGGCTACTCATTTCTTAAAGATTGACCTCCGCTCCGGGTATCATCAATTGAAAGTTAGCGAATGTGATGTTCCCAAGATGACTTTTTCGACTAGGTATGGGCACTTTGAATTCATGGTGATGTCATTTTGTTTAACTAATGCTCCAACCATTTTTATGGATCTTATGAATTAGGTGTCAAGTCATTCCTTGATAGTTTTGTGGTTGTATTCATTGATGATATTCTCATTTATTCCCAAAGTGAGCGGGAGCATATGGATCATTTGAGGTTGGTTCTTCAAACCTTGAGAGAGAAGAAATTGTATGCTAAGTTTAGCAAATGTTTGGTTGGGTGAAGTGGCTTTACTTGGTCATATGGTGTCCGGTGATGGTATTAAGGTTAGCCCAAAGAAGATTGAGGCCGTGAAGAATTGGCCTAGACCATTGACTCCTTCAGATATTCGGAGCTTTCTCGGATTGGCCGGTTATTATAAAAGGTTCGTCAAAGGATTCTCATCTATTGCATCTCCGTTGACTAAGTTTACCCAAAAGAAGGTTAAGTTTGTAAGGTTTGATGAATGCGAGAAGAGCTTTCAAATTTTGAAGGATCGAATTACATCGGCTCCTATTTTGACTTTACCAAATGGTTTGGATGGGTTTGTAGTGTATTGTGATATCTCTCGGATTGAGTTGGGTTGTGTACTTATGCAACATGGTAAGGTAATAGCATATGCATTAAGGCAATTGAAACTGCATGAATGTAACTACTCAACTCATGATCTTGAGTTAGCGACGGTGGTATTTGCTTTGAAAATTTGGAGACACTACTTGTATGGGGTGCATGTTGATGTTTTCATTGATCACAAGAGTTTGCAATATGTATTCACTCAAAGAGATCTTAACTTGAGACAAAGGAGATGGGCGGAGCTCCTTAAGGACTATGACATGAGTGTTCAATATCAGCCCGGCAAGGCCATGTGGTAGCCGATGCTCTTAGTAGACTGTCTATGGGAAGTGTAGCTATTGTTGACGAGGAGAAGAAGTATTTGGCAAAGGATATTCACTGGCTAGCTAGATTGGGTGTTAGGTTGGCCGACTCTAATGAGGGTGGTATTCATGTTCAAAATGGGGCCCAATCCTCAGTGGTTGTTGATGTAAAGGCTAAGCAAGATCTAGACCACTCATTGGTTGATTTGAAGAAATTGGTTGCCGAAAAGAAGATAGAGGTTTTCTCCCAAGGGAGAGATGGTGTACTTCAGTATCAAGACTGGTTATGTGTTCCGGATATGGATGATCTTAAGAAGGTGATCATGGGTGAAGCTCATAACTCTTATTATTTTATTCATCTAGGATCTACTAAGATGTATCGGGATTTAAGAGAGGTGTATTGGTGGCATGGTATGAAGAACGATATAGCCAAATTTGTGTCTGAATGCCCAAATAGTCAACAAGTAAAAGTAGAGCACCCAAGGCTCGGCGGGTTGGCCCAAGACATTGAGATCCCCATTTGGAAGTAGGAGGATGTGAACATGGATTTTGTGGTAGGGTTACTTTGGACCCAAGGGCAATTCGACTCCATATAGGTTATCGTTGATCGGATGACTATGTCGGCTCATTTTCAATTGGTCAAGACTACTTTTGGTACCGAAGATTATGCAAGACTGTACATCCGGGAGTTGGTGAGGTTACGTGGTATGCCTACGTCTATCATATGGGATCGTGGTACCCAATTTACTTCCCACTTTTGGAGATCATTTCAAAGGAGACTTAGTACTAAGGTTAAGTTGAGGACCGCCTTTCATCTCAAACCGATGGGCAAGTCTAGAGGACATTCAAATCTTAGAGGACATGTTGAAGGCTCATGTGTTAGAATTCAAGGGTTATTGGGATAACCATCTTTCACTCATTGTTTGCATATAATAATAGCTTTCACGCTAGTGTTAGTATGGAACCGTTTGAGGCTTTGTATGGTAGGAGGTGTAGGTCTCCGGTGGGGTGGTTCGAGTTGGGGGAGATGGCTTTGATTGGCCTGGATTTAGTGTTGGAGGCTATGGAGAAGGTCAAGTTGATTAGAGAAAGATTGAAAATGGTACAAATTGCCAAAAGTCCTATACGGATGTTAGGAAGAGGGATATTGAGTTTCATGTTGGAGATTGAGTGTATGTGAAGGTTTCACCTATGAAGGGTGTGATGCGTTTTGGTAAGAAGGGCAAGCTAAGTCCCCGGTATGTAATCCCTTATGAGATTGTAGAGCGAATCGGGAATGTGGCCTATAGGTTGGAGTTGACTCCGGATTTGAGCTTTATTCACCCGATCTTCCATGTGTCTATGTTGAGGAAATTGGTTGGTGATCCTAGTACTATTGTGCCTTTAGAAGGTATCGAGTTTGAGGCGAACTTATCTTATAAGGAGATCTTGGTGGAGATTTTGGATAGGCAAGTAAAACGACTTCGCAACAAGGAGTAGCTTCGGTTAAGGTTCTATGGAGAAATCAACATGTGGAGAGTGCTACATGGGTGGCGGAGTTGGACATGATGAAGCAATATCCCCATCTTTTCCAATCTACTCAATCTTAAGGTATTAGGTTCTTCCTCTTCTAGGTGGTCCTAACTCTTTCATTCTTGAGTCTCATGACATGGCATGCATACAGGTGCACCAAAATGCTTTTTTTAATGATGTTTTAAATGATTTGAATACGTTTGATGAGATCTCCAATGACTATATGACTTTTAAATGATAAATTATGCATTGTATCTTGTGTTTGGAAGTTTCATGTTCTAAGTCAAGCCTTTCAAGCCTTGTTACTGCACATTCAAGAATGAATGTTCCCAAGGGGGAGATGATGTAATGACCCAGAAATTGTACGACTTTGTTGAAGCTTGAAAATGTTGATTTCAGGAAGTTTTGGACCAAGGTGACACTTCAAGGGAGACCTCACGGTCCGTTTGAGGTTACACAGCCCATATGGCCTCCAGTAAAGTGACACTTGGCCTCAAAGTTTGGTGTTGGCCTTTGATGTGGTGATCAAAACTAAGGCACATCACATATGGACCCCTCACGGTCCGTGTGACATTTCACGGACCGTATGGTGGGCCGCATGGTAGCCTTGGCTTGAAATCCCACAATTTTGGGACCAAATGTGGTCACATGGCCCCTCACACAACTTGTGTAGTGTGACACGGCCTGTCAGGTCGCCCGTATAGCTTTTGAAATGAAAATTTTTCTAAGTATAGAATCACCATCTCTTAACTTGTCGTAGAAGAATTTTTGTCCTAAGAAGGTGTCACAGGCAGTGTCACGGACTGTGTAACACCACACGACCCATATAGCCTTCCGTGAAGTTGAATTCATCAAATTTTTTCTAAGTATGGGATTTCTGTTCCGGACCTTCGTTGAGCCAAATTTTGTCTAGGTATTGTTTCACGAGCAGGTACACGGTCCGGGTAGTGCCACACGACCCGTATACTCCTCCTTGAAGTAGTGACATTCAATTTTTCTACTCATTTCATTAATGGCATTTACATAAATATGATTTATCCTAAAGGTCTTTTGGGACTTCCTATGATATCTAAAGACTTCTTAATTACCTAAACCTATTCCTAACATTCAAAATTCACTCCTCACATTTGAAAACTCTCTCAAACTTCTCTCAAGGAACTCCTGTGGATTGCAAACTTGGAAATCAAGGAAAACTTATTTCTTCTTCAAGTTTCTCTTGAAACTTCTTCACTGGTGAAGGTATATGGGTTTTGATCCTTGGTTCCTTCCAATCAAGGAGATCCAGAAACTCTTTTCAAATAATTTTCATGAATTGTTGGCTTACTTTGAATTGGAGTTTTAAATATTATGATTTCTTGAATTCAAATAATGTATGGGTTATGGTTATTTGTTGATTTTAAGTTGATTAAAGTTATACTATGATGAATTACATTGCATTTAGGAAGTTATGAATATGCTTGTCCCTTTGAAACGCCCCTCATGTGCTTCGTAGTGTCCCATAATCGTAATTTCTATATATCTTAAAATTCATGTGTGATTTCAAATATCTGACTTCATATTCTTGATCATGGGACAAAATTGAGTGGGAAATGGGTATAACCTAGATTTTTTAAAGACCCATATCGAAAAACAATTTTCGCACAGACTAGTGTATTTTGTTAGGCGCGTTAGGTCTGCATCCCGCCAGGGGCGCGGACTAGTGTGAAATTTTCCTTAGTTTTCTTATTTCTTCCAAGGGCATTGGGGTTTAGCCCCATGCCCATTTAAATGTGAAATCTACCATACTTAGCCATCTTTTTCAACTCTATGTCTCTCAAAAACCCTCTTTAAAACCTCTCTAAGACTTCATCAAATCTCTCCTTCAATTCAAGGATTTCAAGCTCGCTTTTGGAATTCAAGAACCCATCTCAAGCTTCAAGTTTCCCTCAAGAGCCCAACCTTCTCTTTTTATGAAAATTGCATGATTTCAAGTTGTATTGTTTATGGATATCTTTTATTATGAAATATGAACATAAATTATGTTGGGGTTTTTATCAAATATTGATTGAATATGCATGATCATCTACTTTAAACTTATTCCGTGAGTTTATTTATGTCTATTGAGACTATGTATGATTTGAGCTTTAAAAATTATGAACTATAATGAACTTTTAATATGGATTTGATGATACCCAAATTGGGGTTTTACTACAATATTGGTGGGTTGATTTGCATTGAGTTTACTCTTTTTTCTTTACTCTTGAGTTGTATGATTTTGAATAAGTACTATGAATCCACCATGTGTTTGATGAAATTTCATGTCAAGAATTTCTAAGTTGTTGGTGAACTATGGCATGATTTACAAGTCAAAGTGATTTCATGATAATTATGGGCTTCCAAGCATGTATGAAATTCATGAAAAGTATCTATGATGTTACAAGTGATTATTGAGCTCTTATGCTATTTCTTTTATGCTAGCTCTTGTGAAATGTGAAGCCCTTTCTTGATACTTGAATGTGATGGTTTGATGAGCCATTTTTGTACTCCTACAGAAAAGATTATATTGTAAGGTAAGGACATCTTATAATACCTACCGAAAAGGCCATGCCGTAAGGTAGAATATATTATGGCTCCTACCAAAAAGATTATATTGTAAGGTAAGGACGTCTTATAATGCCTACCGAAAAGGTCATGGCATAAGGTAGAATAAATCATGACTCCCACCTAAAAGATTGTATCGTAAGGTAAAAGATATCTTATACTGCCTAACGAAAAGGTTATGTCGTAAGGTAGTGGTATTAGTAACACTCTCCGAAAAGGTTATAACATAAGATGAGTGAGTGGCTACTTGGCCATCCTCATCCATGTTTATGTAAGGCTTTGAGCATATATTCCATATTGAGCTTATACCTATTGGTTATGATTACGCGTCTTGATTTTTATAGCATATCTCCTTTATTGCATTGCACCCCGCATACTTAGTACATTCCAAAGTACTAACGCATACTCTATGCCTACGTGATATTACTATGTAGGGACCGGAGCTCTTATTGATCATCCTCCTCCACGTGGCTTGTTGGTTTGTTTGAAGAAAGCTTTTGGGTGAGTCCTCAACTCCGAGGACATTATCTATTTTCCTTTTTATGCTATCTTGAGAATATTATTACTTTTGGTTAGTTACTACTTGAGGGTGAGCCCGGGAAGTGTCTTGGCCCCTGCTCCATTTCATGTAGAGGTGTTGTTGGATGATATGGTATTCTATATACATGAGCTTGACTCTTCTTAAGCTATTATTATTATGAAAGATTTCCCTTAGTCCCATTTCCTTTCTTATCAATGTCTTTTGTTATTGTATAATTTTACTTCCGCGACCAAGGATATGTGAATGATATGTTAAGAGGCTTGTTTGGGGTTCCTTCGGTTTCCCCATTCGCTGTGTCACATCTAGGCCCTAGGCTTGGGTCGTGACACCCTTTAAGCTTGTTTTATGCATAGGTAGTCTATATTATGTTTTTAAATGCAAATTTACTTATGATTCTACTTAAATCTTGCATTGTATTGTCAAAATTTACTTTGAGTCTACATTACCAATGCCATTCTCAACTCATCCATAGCATATGCATTCATTAGCAATGAATTTTATGGAAGTTATGAAGTGGGTTAATCCAATTATGTTCATATATATGATTTTGGATAAAATATTGGTTATGAGAAGAATGTGATCAGATATATGTCTATTGATTGTGGCTCTTTGAGCATTTTGGGTGCTTGCACCATCTTGTATATTTGAATGGGTTATTCCTACGCATAGTATTATGATTACAAGTTATGATTTGGCATTTGAGACTAATTATGGATTATTATGAATGATGTTTGGTCTTTAGGCCTAAGATTTGCATTGAAATGTTTTGGAAATGACCATTGCCTCTTCAAAAGCTTGTATATGTATACGTATATGTAATTTTGTGGGATTACGACTTAGTACTGATGGATTGAGGATCCTCTCTCTTTCCTTAAACTATGTGCCTAACATAGGTTATTAGAATCCTATTTGAAATGGGTGTTGTTCCCCTAAGGAAGGTTGCTTCATACGAAATGGATGTTGTTCCCGTAAGATGAAGTATAACGTGATATGATATTATGTGAAAATCCCATCCGAAATTGGTATTGTTCCTTAAGGAGGGTTGCTTCATACGAAATGTGTGTTGTTCCCGTAAGGTGAAGTATGATTTACCTTTGGCAAGTAGACCACCTCTTTACTGGTGAGGGGTTTTCATCGTGATTCCAAGTAATAACTCGCTTGGTCTTATTCATGTCAGTTAAGGTCTCATCCCCATTATATATGAGCATTTGTGCATGTCATGCATCATTGGTTTCATGATATATTGTATACTACTCTTCTTTGATATATGATCCTTTCTATATTAGGTGCCCTTGTCGTCTAACATTAAAATGCTGGTTGGTAAGTCACATGCATCGCATCCCGCATACTTAGTACATTCAAACGTACCAACACATACTTTTGCATGCACGATCTCATAGTGTAGGGGTCGAAGACTACGTACATCCACCATTTGACGTCTAGCTTGGATCTCAAGTTTTGCTTGTTGTGGTGAGTCCTATCTTCCAAGGACAACCACCATCCTTCTATCTATGGTGTTTTTACTTATTTTATTCACTTTGAGGGTGAGTCCGGCGTATGTCTTGGCCCCCAACCTATCTTATGAATAGAGGCATTGATGGACATCTTGTAAACTCCTTTACGTTTATATGCTAAGTGTTATGATTGGAGATTATGTTATGGCTTGACTACTTATCGGGGATTGTTATGTGATTCGATTATGAGTCATATGACTTGACTACATGATATGACGTGGAAGATCCTACGTCCCGGATTGCCCCCATAGAGTGAGTCCTACTTACCCGCCTCTTAGTTTTTATATGTTATGTGCTATGTGAATTACTGTTACACCCTTTTCCTATGATATCCCCATAGCGTGAGTTCTACTTTTCCGTCCCGTAGAAATATGTGTTTACTATTTGAATATGCTTCTGAACCGATAACGTGAACTTGGATACGTTGAGGCTTGTTTGGGGACTCTCAGGTTCTTATTCGCCATGTCACTCCTAGACCCTAGGTCCGAGTCATGACAGGAAGAAAGAAATCTATATATATACCTAATGCATTTTAAATTTATAATGTTGATATTTTTAAGTGTATTATATTTAATGTATAATTTATTCACTTTGGGTAACCAAGAGAAGAAAAGAATATGATTTAGAAGTATGAAGCAATGTTTGGATATGTATTTAACTTGAAAAACAAAAAAAGAAAAATTGTAAGACAAAAAAAGGTTCACCTCTCTTTCTGCTTTTCTAAGAATCTAAATAAGGATTTCCTCTTGCAATGATAAATCTACATGCAACAAACTAACACACTGCATGCAACAACCCCCACCTAATGTTTTCACATACAATTGCTTTTTTGACAAAAAGGCATCCATAATTTTTTTTCTTTTATTTAACTTTTATAATTCCTTTTCTGCTGCGTTTTGGAAAAATTATAATCTAACTATATGAATGGTGGTGATGCGAGGTAGTTTGAAAGCCAAGCTAACAAGCCGAATTGCAAAGCCTAACTACTACGTTTGAACTGTAGCTCTTGATTATCTTTCTTCGTTAAATATTACTATTATTGGTATGTTGGGACTATGTCCAACAATCATGCTTCAGTACATAATTCCCTAATTTGGTATATAAATATTTTATTGTCAAAAAATCTAAAAATCACAATTATGCGTAAGCAATTCAAAAATGAAAAAGGACAAATCAATGGCATTTGATTGATAAAAACCTTGTCGTTGGAGATATTGGGAACCACAACCGTTCTATCACAGAAAATAGTCAGTGACATCATTTTCTTTCATTTTCGGAGCCACAACTGTTAAATATATCATGTAGTTATTTTTGGAATAAATATATCTTATAGATATTTAGTTCCTTAGAATTAGGCTAGTAG
>JAPFFP010056097.1:0-28551 GCA_026153255.1 Solanum medicagineum | reverse complement strand
CTTCCTAAAACATGCCGGTTCAACAAAAAATAACCATACACAAGGAAAAAGAAACACGACAAGAAAATCGTGGGATCAAAAATAGGGGAAGGTATGAATTAGAGGCTACTCAGACTCAACCATAATCCATAACTTGCACCACCCCACCAAAAGATGATACTTTGTCCTCAAAGTAAAGACAAAAAAAAAAAAGATGAAAGGGGCATACCTTGGGTTGCCTCCCAGGAAGCGCCTGGTTTAATGTGATGGCATGACAAGAAGCTTTTGCATTGATGCCTCTTTAAGGTCCCAATCTTCCACTATTTTGACCTCTACCAAGTCACCCATATACCTTTTTACCCTTTGTCCATCGAATTTGAAAGCTCTACCATCCCTACTCTCTAACTCGATAGCACCATGGCTAAAGACGCGCACAACTCTGAAAGGACCAATCCATTTATATTTGAGTTTTCCAGGAAACCACCTTATCCTAGAGTTGTAAAGCAACACCATGTCTCCGGGAGAAAACTGGCGATTTTAAATTCTAGTATCATGCTGAACCTTGATTCGTCGTTTATGCAAGGCAGAGTTCTCATAGGCTCGAAGTCTAAACTTATCAAGTTCATTTACTTGCATTAACCTAGAGGTTGCATTTTCGTGCCAATCTAGATTCAATTTCTTCAATGCTCACAATGCTTTGTGTTCAAGTTCAACCGGCAAGTGGCAGGCCTTTCCAAACACTAATTGATAAGGAGACATTCTAATAGGAGTTTTGAAGGCAGTCCTGTAGGCCAATAAAGCATCATCCAACCTCCTCGACCAATCAGTACGATGCACATTCATCGTTTTGGATAATATTTGCTTTATTTCCCTATTTGATACTTCCACTTGCCCACTAGTTTGGGGATGATACGGGGTTGCCACGCTGTGCTTCACACCATATCTTTCAAGTAGGGCTTTGAACATTTGGTTGTAGAAATGAGAACTTCCATCACTAATGATTGCCCGAGGTGTACAAAACCTGGAGAAAACACTTTTTCACAGAAAGCCTGTAACACTCTTACCCTAATTGTTCGGTAGAGCTATGGCCTCCACCCACTTAGAGACTTAATCAACTACAACCAGAATATACTTGTTACCGTACAAGCTAAAAAATGGTCCCATAAAATCAACGCCTCAAACATGGAACAGTTCGATGACCAAAATAAGATTCGTGGGAAGTTCGTGGCTTGGTGAAACTCTGCACTCTCTTTGACATCTATCACATGAATTTACATAGTCATGTGCATCTTGATGAATAGATGGCCAATAGTAGCCACATTGCAACACCTTGTAAGAAGTTTGAGCTCCACTGTGATGGCCACCCAACAATCAAGAGTGACATGCTTCAAGAATGCTCATCATTTCTACTTCTGGGACATATCTACGAATAATCCCATAAGCACAGATGTGAAATAAAAATGGCTCATCCCAGAAGAACTTCTTTACATCTTGCATAAACTTGCGACATTGATGGGTCTTTAAATCGGTGGGCACTATATCACTCACCAAATAGTTAGCATAGTCTGCAAACCAAGGTATAAGATCATGTAATGCTGCCATAACTCTTTCATCAAGGAATAAGCCATTTATGTCCAGCCAATCATCTAATTTCATCATGGCCTCATCATCCAATCTAGAAAGGTGATCAGCCACCTGGTTTTCTGACCCCTTTTTATCAATTACATCAAAATTGAATTCCTGCTAGAGAAGTATCCACCTAATCAATATTGGTTTTGCATCCTTCTTTGCCATAAGATATTTGAGCGTCGCATGGTCTTTGTGCATAATCACTTTAGTTCCCAAAAAGTACGAGTGAGATATTTTTAATGGAAACACCAATACCAGCAATTCTTACTAGGTAACGATGTAATTCTTTTAAGCCACATTCAATGCTTTGCTAGCATAATAAATCGGGTGTAAGACTCTCTCTCTTTGTCGGCCCAACACCACGCCAAGTGCCACTGCACTTGTATCACACATTAGCTCAAATGGTTGTGACCAATCTGGAGCTACAATAATAGGTCCTGTGGTTAACCTTCTTTTCAATTTTTCGAAGGCACACATGCATGCATCATCAAATACAAACTTGGCATATTTTTCTAGTAACTTACCCAAGGGTTGTTAGATTTTGGAGAAATCCTTTATGAAACAACTGTAAAATCTGACATCACCTAAGAAACTTCTGATACCTTTTACCGAGATTGGTGGTGGCAATTTTTCTATCACCTTGATTTTTGCTTTATCCACCTTAATCCCTTGACCGAAATTCTATGAACAAGCACGATGCCCTCTTTGACAATAAAATGACATTTCTCCCAGTTCAACACCAAGTGACTCTCAACACATCTCTACAACACATCACGCAAATGCAAAAGTCATTTTTCAAAAGACTAGGCAATGACACTAAAGTCATCCATGAACACCTCAATAGTGCTTTCAACCATGTCTGAAAATATAGACATTATGCATCTCTCAAATGTGGCTGGAGCGTTGCAAAGTCCAAAGGGCATTCTTTTAAATGCAAAAGTACCATAGGGACATGTGAACGTTGTCTTCTCCTGAACCTCAGGCAGAATAAAAATTTGATTGTACCCTAAGTACCCATCAAGGAGACAATACCATCCCTTTTCTGCCAGTTTGTCGAGCATCTGATCCATGAAGGGCATAGGAAAGTGGTCCTTCTCAGTGGAAGTCTTTAATTTCCTATTTCCATGCACACTCTCTATCTGGTGACTGGTCTCATGGGGATCAACTCGTTCTTTGCATTACACACCACTGTAATACCTTCTTTCTTTGGAACACACTACACTGGACACACCTACTCACTTTTAGCAATCTGGTAAATCACTTCCATATCTAGCCATTTGATGATCTCTTTCCTCACAACTTCTTACATTGGCGGGTTCAACCGCCTTTGATGCTCAAAACTGGGTTTATAATCTTTGACTAACTGAATCTTGTGAGAGCATATCCCGGGGGGAATGCCAATGATGTCTACAATTGTCCCTCTAATGGCTCTCTTGTACTGCTTGAGAACTAAGACTAGGGCTTCTGTTTGAGCTTCACTTAAATCTGCTGCAATGGTGACGGGTAACGTACTATTCTCTCCCAAGTAGGCATATTTGAGATGCACTGGTAATGCCTTTAACTCTAACTCTAGTGGCACTTCTACAAAATGCTTTGTAGGTGGTGTTTCCCTATTGCATAAATCCAACTCCAACCTTGCTTGCCGCCTAGGCCAAAATGATACTTCAAGTACATTTACCGTTTCCTCACAATCATGAATGTGGTCACCCTCAAAGTTCATTAACACGGCTGCCAAAGGATCAACACCAAGCCTCAATTCTATAGGAATTTCATCTTCATCTTCCTCATCAGATGAAATCATCGAGATGACTTAGAACTGCGAACTCTTTTTATCCTGCTAACCCACTTGAAACACCACTGCCTCCTCACTAAGCTTAAAAGTGAGTAGACTCTTCTCCATATCTACTAATGCACGTCCTATGGCTAAGAAGGGTCTTCCCAAAATGATTGGAACTGCAAAATCAACCTCACAGTCAAGTATAACAAAACCTGTAGGAAATATAAATTTGTCTACCTGTACCAACATATCATATAAAATCCCCATAGGCTTCCCAAACCAAGTTTTCTAAATATGGAGAGAGGCATTAAATGGATGCAAGCTCCCTAATCACACAGTGCTTTAGCAAATGCTAGTTCACCTATAGTGCATAGTATGGTGAATGCACCCGGGACATTACATTATTGCACCAATGACTTTGTAGTGATGGCGCTACAACATTGAACATTTCTAGAGAGATCTTGACTCACCTTCAGCTTTTTTTTGACTAGATCCTTCATCCACTTGGCATGTCCTGCATCCTTTCAGGGGCCTCAACTAAAGGAAGGTCTACTGATAATTTTTTAACCATTGACAAAAACTATTCAAACTTACGTTCCTCCTTTCTCTTTCCAAGACTTTCAAGGAAAGGAGGAGGGGTCCTAGAAAAGGTTTTATACTTCTTGAATTGCTCTTCTATGTTGCGTGCTTGGGTTCCTTCATTCATTTTCTTCTTGTGGTTCCCGTTCTTCACCTTTCATAGAGAGGAATCTATTGTGTTCGCCATGCAATGTCCTTCATTTTCAAGCTTTTGAACAATGTTGCTTGATATAGTGCCCTTTAAGAGTTGGTTCAATTGTGAAGATATTTGTCCGAATTGTTGTTCTAATTACTTGATTTCCACGGAATGAGACTCTATTTTATGATTTATGCTTGAAATAGTGGTATGCATCCCCTTCAAAGTCGCATCATGGTGATCCGCCCTCTTTAACAATGTATTGAACATTTCTTCAATCTTAGAATTGCTTGGTCCATCATCATGATTGTGTGGTGGTAGATAAGGACCACTTCTGTAGCCTTCTCTTCTCCTCCATTCTGCGTCTGTCACTCTCTCTCTCTCATAATATCCACCCCTATTATCTCTATACATCCCATCGCGATTGAAGTTACGACCTTGATTCCCGGAACCTTGCTTCCAATAGTCCAAGTTGGACCCTAGGGGTTGTTCCAGAATCCTGCCTCTTGGTTGCTTACATAATAGGCATCCTCATCAAAGAATTGATCATTAAATACAAGAGTAATTGGGGGTTGGTGATCTATTGCCTTCATGCTTAGCATGGTTTTGCTTCAAAACCAAATCCATGCTCGTACGGAGTTGAGCAAGTTTCTCCATAATCTCTTTATTAACTTTTTCTTGCTCATTATTTGTGGAAACCACACAAGAGATCTTTGTATTACCACGCTCACTCTGGCCCCATGCTCTTTTGGTCTTCGCCACTTGCTCTATTCTTTCTATCACTAGCTCAAAAGTTGATCAAGAAAAACACCTCCCATGATCGTGTTGGCACAAGCTTTGCTATTTTCATCAAGTGCTCTATAGAAGATCTCGAGAAAAGCATCATCAATAATTTTGTGGTGAGGGACCATCCTCAAACATTTGGTGAATCTCTCCCATGTAGTGCTGAGAGAGTCTCCAAGCAATTGCTCGAAGTTATTAATTTGGTCCTTAAGTTTCAGCTTCTTCGACCTTGGAAAATATCTTTCTAGGAACACCCTCTGCAGCTCAGCCCAACTCGTAATGGTACCCGGAGGAAGTTCAGACAACCACATCACTACATTGCAAGTCAGTAACAATGGGAATACCCTAAATCCAATAGCGTCAATAGAAATATTTTGCGTCCCCATGACACTTTCGCACACAAAGATGACATTTTGGAGATGACAATGGAAATCCTCTGATGGTAACCTTGTGAATAGGCCATGATATTGGAGCATCCGAGCAATCCACTTGATACCGTGAACATAGTGTCTAAGGGTAGAGGGGGCAGTACTATAGAACCGATAACATCCATCGCCATAGGGTTTAATGGGTATTGATTCCAACCGTAAGCATTTGCATTAAAATTTCTAAGCTATGGCCTGTTAACCCTTGGTGGTAGATTTTCATCTCTTCTTAAGTCTTCCTCATTCGCATACATATCATCCTCAACCTCAATGTCCTTATTCACTCGAGCCATCCTTCTTGGCAGTCGATGGATCTCCAAATTTAGTGGGGCTAAGGGATTGCTTAGCTCTTTGTATTGGGCATACAACCTAGTATACCATGCAAAAGAAATCAAACAATAAAAACAAGACAATAATAAAGTGAAAGAGACTTTAAAAAATAATACTAGAGTTAACTAATAATGAAATCAAATAAAAACTAGTTGTATTCCTTGGCAATAGCGCCATAGTTTTATGATTATGGTCATGCTCCAATAAGAAAATGGTCGCTATCAGTAATTAACCTAGTTGGTTAGGGTCGAATCCACAGGGAATACAGGGCTTGACTACAAGATTTCACTACTAATCATTCCTAGTATCTATAACTACAATCTCTAGATGGGGGTTTTTTTTTTTTGATTGAAAGAACAACTTAAAATGAACACTAATTAAAATTCGGAAAAGAACTCAATTTTGGGAACATCTTGGGAATTTGTGTTCCCCATGGTCTATTGACTCGATTACCCTAAGTAATATAACTATGATTAGTGAATCGCATGTAGGACAGTAACGTAAGTTCTTCCAGCCCTCTTGTGAAGGTGAAGGTAAAATTTCACCATGGCGCTTGGTTGGCTGCCATGGCGTGCCAAGTAACCGTTACCTATTGTCCCAGTTAACCTCCCCTAGGTTAGGATTGGTCGATTAGATGGGAACATATCAACTGAATCCAGTCATCTACTTCCCTTTTCCTATTTGTCACTACCTTTGTCAGGATCGTGATAGTAGGCAGGGTTTGGTGTTGGCCACCACCAAACAACATTAATCATGAAGGGAAATAGATAGTACATGCAAAACCACAATCATAAATATGCACAAAACCTAGGTCATTTCAAGTCAACTACTCATGGTTCCGACAATCCAAATTGTGGGTGCTTAGCTACTCATGGCTAAGATAAAACACATAAAAATGCAAATAATAGATATAGTTAAGAGTTTCACCAATAACAATGGAGGAGATGGGCACCACAAGTTGCAAACTTACAGGCTAGATTGAGCAACAATGAGTATAAGGAAAGATTTTCAATTCGCAAAATGAGTTTTCCAAAAGAAAATGCTAATCTACTCTAAAACCTAAGAAAATCTTCAAAAATATGTTGGAGTGATGTATAATTTTTGCACACTTTCAAAATTCTAACTTAAACTATTTATAGTATTCAAAAAATAACCCTAGAAATCAAGCAGAAAATACAGTTGACATCTGATAACTTTCGCAGTTATGACTCGTAGGTTGGCCTACGAGTCATGGTTGGGGTCTCGTATCAGGTTCTTCGCATCTTAAGCTGAACTGGTATGACCCATAGGTATGACGTTACTTGAGCTACGACTTGTATGTTGATCTTATAGTCTTGATCTTTATTTTTTTGATCCTATATTTTGGCTCTCTGATTCTTGCTATGAGTCCACCAATACGAGTTGTAGTGTGTCTTACGACTCGTAGGCTAGGGCTCGTAGGGGTGACCTTCACTTGGCAGATTTCTGATTTTTGATCTCTGATTCTTGCTACGACACCACCCTTCAACACATAGCGTGAGCTATGACTCGTAAGGTAGCTCGTATGGCCTATGCTTCAGCAAAATCTGCAACTTTTCTTCAAAATCATTGCAACCTACGTTTTTGCAAGATTAACACCAAAACATATCAAAACACAAAAAAGTCGCTTTAAGAACTCACAAATCCTTTGTTTTAGGCATCCAATGTGCTATAATTTGATAGCACATCACGTACTAATGCAAATTCTATGCCTATATGATATTACCATGTAGGGACCAGAGCTTTTTTCGATCATCTTCCAAATGGCTAGTTTGGTACTCCAGAGATTAGCATTTCTGAGTCCTCAAGTCCGAGGACACTATCTACATTACTCTTGCTATTTTGAGACTTTATTATGTTAAACACTTGTTATTATGAGGGTGGGCCTGGAAAGTGTTTAGGCCCCCCTCCATTCCAAGTAGAGGTGTTGTTGGATATTATGATGTACTTATGTTATGAGCTTGACTTTTTTATGCTTTTATGAATATCAAGATTTCCATTAGTCTCGCTTTCCCTTTTATTATATCTCTTTTTGTTTTTTAATCTACTTCCATGACGAAGGATGTGCGATTAATATGCTAAGAGGCTTGTTTGGGGTCCCTTCGGGTCCCCATTCGCTGAATCATGTCTAGTCCCTAGGCTTGGGTCGTGACAGATAACCCTTTGCTTATGATAGTTATGTTGTCACATGCACAATTTACATTGGTCCTCTAAATAGCTATCTGATCCTATTTTGGAAAAGTGGATGTGAGTATTTGAGTCTGAGATGTATGTGATGTATGCCACTGAGTTGAGGTTTGTGTGTTACTGTGTTGTCTATATAGATTGAGTCGTCGCTTGAGAACAATCAACAATTTTATGTTGAGGGTGTTGATGTGCTGCCAAAATATAACACTTTTGATGCTTAAAACATAGGATTTTGTTTGTTCTCAATGCAATATTTGTGGGTTTTATGTGTTTTAGTGTTTAGATTTGTAGGATTATAGGTTGGCCATGATTTGGGGAAAAATTATTTAAGATTCTAGTTTTTTCTGTTGTATAAGACAGTTTAGGTATCATAGAGCATTCTACAAGTTGTAGATAGGATTCGTGAGGATTCCCAGTTAGGGGCAATTTGCTGCAGTTGAAGTCTACGAACATGCAGACGAGTCATGGAGTAGTTTACGAGTCGTAGAATACCTTTCGTGCCCTGAGGATCAGAGAAGTGGACCTGCAGGAAAGTTATCAGATGAAACCCCCTTTACGAGTTGTACACCACTTTACAAGTCATAAAGGGGTGTCATAGAAGTGAGTTTCGAAATTTTAGCAATTGATTACGAGACTGCGACTATAATCCGTAGAAGAAATTACGTGTAGTAAAGTTCTTTCGTTGAGTTTGCTAACCAGCTTTCCTAATTTTTAGTACTTTTTTTACTTATAATAAATAGTTGTTTAGGTTATTTTTCTGGAGTTCTCATCACGTCAGTTTTGAGTAGTTTAGGTTAAGTGCTCAGAGAACTCAATAATGTTAGAGAGAAAATTGTGAAAGAGTCTTTGAGAACACTTATACTTTAATTCAATCTCCAAGCTTGTGATTTTCATGGACTTGGATTTTCTTGTTTTTAATTAAATTGTGTAAGTGTTTAAATTATGTATTCTCAATTCATAATCTCTTCATCTTCACATAGCATAAATAGCTAAATCCACAACTAGGGTTGTGGGAACTAGGAAGAAATAACAAAGTAAAATTGGACAATTCACAATTCTTAGAAGGTGTATATGCATGTATTAATTAACTCTCTTTGTTTTGTATGTTCCCTAATGGTAGCCAACATTAGAACTCGCTTAGTGTTACTAACTAGAACAAGGTAGTAATGAATAGGAAAATATATTAATTAACAGGATTTGATTAATATGTTCTCGTCTAATCAATAAAACTAGGCCAAGGGGAGGTTGTACTGGGACTAATAAATAATGGTTAGTAATGCACACTATGAAGATGGTTCAAGTTGCATAGTGAAATTCACCACTCACATTTGTCTAAAGGGCTTGGTGAACTTAAATTATTGTCCTACATACTATACACTACACAAGAATTAGGTTATAGGGGGATGTTGAGTTGGGGAATCATGGGAACACAATACCCTATTTGCTCTATATTATTGATTTTTATCTCGTGATAGTTAGTTAGTTTATTTTCTCATTGATTATTGCAACCCTCCCCCCCATTGGGGAATTGAGTCGGTTAAATGCTCTGATTGGATATTGGTGAATTTTTCTTGAGTCTATGTGTTCCCAATGTGTTTGATCCTAACCTTTATTAGGTTCTATTTCTTGATAGCGACTGCTTTATCCTCTAAAAGGGAGGTGTAACTTAGCGACATCACATACCTCAGGAGGGATGCCAATGATGTCTGCGATCGTCCATCTGATGACCTTCTTGAATTGTTTGAGCACCAATACAAGGGTATCCACTTGCTCAACATTCAAATCTGCAACTACTATGACAGACAAAGTGTTGTTGGCTCCTAAAAATGCATACCTCAGATGTACTGGAAGGGCCTTCAAGTCTAACACTGGTGGGTCTACTACGGATGTCTTTGTGGGTGGTGACTCCCGATTCTTGAAATCTAGCTCTAGCCTAGTTTGGCGCCGAGAACCATAAGACACCCCTAGAGCATTCACTGTCTTCTCATAGTCTGGGATACTATCACTATCGAAGTTCATCAGCACTGCCTCTAATGTGTCAACACCTAATCTTACTTCAAGTGGTACTTCTGGCTCAACATCATCAATAGTCTTAATAAGAGAAACCACTCTCACATTACTATCTTTCCTTGCTTGCCAACAAAGATTGTACATAACCTCATCTTTCTCAAATCTAAACTTGAATTGGCCCTTCTCTATATCCCTAAGATGTATCCAGTGGCTAAGAAGGGCCTTTCGAAGAAAATAGGAACTTCAGATCAACTTCACAACCAAGTATGACAAATTCTGCAGGGAATATGAATGTCTCCACTTTTACCAACATATAATATAGTATCCCTGCAGGCTTCTTCACCTTACAATCTGCCATTAACAATCGCATACTAGGTTTAGTAGGGTCTCCAATCTAAGCTTGTTGTTGACAGCAAGGGGCATAAGATTTATGCTGGCACCTAGATCACGTAGTGCCCTCAAGAACTCTACATCTCCAATCATGTAGGATATGGTGAAAGCAGATGGATCTTCACGCTTCTGAACTAAGGATCTCGTAGCAATAGCATTACAATGTTGAAGCTCTTAGGAGAGCTCCTGACTCATAATGTGCTTTTCGGTGAGCAAGTCCTTCATGTACTTTGCATACCCTGGCATCTTATCCAATGCCTCGATGAGAGGAATTTCAATAGAGGGCTACTTTAGCATGGATAGAAAGTGCTTGAATTTGTCTTCCTCCTCCCTTATTTTGATTATCTAAGGGAAGGGAGGAGGAGATCTAGAAATGGGCTTAAACCTCAGTGGCAGATTCTGCAGCTTCACTCACCCTATCCTTGCCACGATCATCTCCTTCATCCGCATCCTTTGGGGAAATTGTCTCCTCTCAAACGTCTTCTACATCAACTGGCATCGGAGGGTCAATTGTGCTCTTTCCACCCCGAGTAGTGATAGCCATACACTGCCCTTCATTTTAGGATTTTGCACTGTATTGCTAGGAAGTGTACCCCTTTGACACCGATTAAGCTAAGTCGACACTTGACTGAACTGTTGTACCAGTTTTTTGATTGCCACAGAGTGAGACTCTATTTTCTGATTAATACTTGAAATATCTGATTTCTTTCTACTTAGAGTCTCATCCTATGTGTCAACCTTCTTCGATAGGGATTAAACATCTCTTCAATTCTGGAATTGCTTGTACCTGCATCGCGTTTGTGTTGTAGCACATAAGGACAATTTCTGAAGCCTTCTCTGTGACCCTAATATGTATATGGACCCCTATTTCTATCGTAATATCCTCCGCAGTTGCCCCTGTAAGCTCCACCTCTACCAAAATTCCGACCATGGTTTCCTTCAACTTGGTTCTTGTCACGACCCATGCCTTTGGCCTAGATGTACACGCTGAATAGGGAATCCAAAGGAACTCCAAAAGAAGCCTCATAACATATCATACAGACATCCTTTATTATGGAAGCAAAAAATATAATAAGAGACAGTAGATAGGTACAAACGGGCTAAGGGACAATTCTCATTCCATAAACATCAAGAGTCAAGAGAGAGTCAATCTCAAGCATAATATAAACATGTCCAATAACACCTCTAAAACTTAGATATTTAGCGGGGGCCAAGATAAGCTATCGGGCTCACCCTCATAGTTAACATATATACTAAAGAATGATAGTCTTAGAGGATAGTAGGAGATCATAAGCATCGCCCCTGAAATGGAGGACTCACCAAAGAGCTTGAAAGATGTCGTACTAGCCACGTGGAGAAGGATGATCAAGTGGGGCTCTGGTTCCTACATGGTGAAATCATGTAGGCATAGAGCATGTGTTAGTGCATTTGAATGTACTAAGTATGTAGGATGCAATACAACAATTGATAAGCACCTTAAATAAAATGCATAGCATAGGCAATGAATAAGCATATAGAAATATAGCATGTATGAATGATACTTGAAGTAAAGTCATGTTTATATAGAACATAATACATGTCTAAAGAGAGACCATTTTTAGTGTATCTCCAAGGCCTAGCACCACCATGGAAAGGTGAATGAGGTACGAACCCCTCAATAGGATGATGAGGCACAAACCCGCCAACATGATAGATGAGGTACAAACCCACCAACATGGTTGATGGAGTACAAACCCCTCAATATGGTTGCAGGGGCCAACCACCACCCGAGCAATGTGATCGAGGCACAAACCCCTAAACACGATTACCCGAGCCTACAACCCCCTGAGTGAGGCTTGGTTAATTCCCAACACTATAGAGATAATATCATATACATATATTCCTTTCATCATCATATAGTCATTCAACTTATAAGACATGCATTGGACCTTCAATAACTCAAGAAACTCATAACCAAACATTGTATCAAACACTTGACCGGTGTGTAGTGCTAGGGTAAAACCATGCAATTCAACAGTGTAATTTTGCTAGCAAATCCAATGTAAAACCATCATAGATACTTGGAAATGCCCTAAATAAATATACATCAAAACCCTTCATCAAATATTACAATAGACCTTAGATTCATAGCTCAAAACTTGCTAAAACAACCATAATTTCATGAAACCCCAACATAGTTTGCAGTGAAATTCATAATAATTAAGACCCATGAGTAAGTCAACTTTAAATCATGCAATTTTAAAGGAAGCTTGGGTATCATGGGTGAAACAAACCCATGAAAGAAACCCACATACCTTAGCTTTATAGAGTAGGTAGATGAAGATTGGAGATGGAGACTTGAAGCTTGAATGAGAACCTTAGAATCTGTATGTGTTTTGAGACTTGAAATTTTGAGGTGAAATATTGTCTAAGTGTTTGGGAGTGGATTTGGGAATGTCTTTGGTCTAAGACCCAAATCCTTGGACCAAGATAGAAAATCTGGACAAATTTACACTATGGCTCGCCCTTCGTGCATCGCGCTAGGGCACGAAAAACTCTTTATTAATCTAGTTTTGGGAAATTGAAATTGCAATTTGTTTGCTCTAAAATCAGGGTTAGACCTATTTACCACTCAATTTGACCCCCCAAAAAGAATACAAGTCAGAGTTTTGATATTTCGCATGGATTTTGAGATATATGGAAATTACGATTCCAGGCACTTCCGAGGCACTTTTTCGGGCACTTTTTGGGGTCGTTTCAATTTCTCCCCCTTGGAAACATTCGTTCCCAAATATCAAAGAGATGGATATGAGAAGAGTAATCATGAAGAAATCAGCCCCAACAAGAATGCAACAATATACTTAAAACATCATTTTCAAAATCACATCATAAGTGTAAAATCATCATGAACTTTGTCAATGTAAACATGAATGCATGCAAATGTCTTAGGGGCTGGAACATGAGACATGAAAACATATAGAAGACTTAGAGTTTGTACCTTAGGCCTAATTAGGATGGAAGTGATAAGGGTATCTCTATCGCATATCTGCTTCGGCCTCCCAAGTTGCACTTTCAACTTGTTGGTTCCTCCAAAGGACCTTAACAGAAGCAACATCCTTGTACCTCAACCTCTTTACTTGCATATCCAAGATCTCTATTGGAACCTCTGCCATATGAAAAATTGTCTTCAACCACCCCGGCAACATCAAGGGCACAATAGCATTAGTATCACCCATACACTTCCTTAATATAGACAAATGAAAGACGGAATGAACCAATTCCATTTCACTAGGAAAATCCAACTCGTAAGCCACCTTACCAATTCTCCTCATCACCCTATAGGGGACCACATATCTATGTACTCAACTTTCCCTTCTTACCATAGCGAACCACACCCTTCATGGGGGACACCTTTATCTAGACTCAATCACCAACCTTAAGCTCAAGCTCCCTCCTTCTCACATCAGCATAAGACTTTTGGCGACTTTAAGCTATCCTCAATCTTTCTCTAATCATCCTTACCTTCTCGATGGCCACAATCAGATCTGTACCCAACAAAGTCATCTATCCAACCTCAAACCGGCCAACTAGGGATCTGCAACGTCTACCATAGAGAGCCTCAAAAGGAGCCATTCCAATGCTAGAATGCTAGTTATTGTTATATGCAAACACAATCAATGGAAATGATCATTTCAACAACCCTTGAGCTCCAATACACAAGGCCTAAGCATGTCCTCAAGTGTTTGGATAGTTCTTTTTGCTTGGCCATCCGTTTGAGTGTGAAAGGCTGTACTAAGCTTTACCTTTGTTCCAAGAGCTCTTTGGAAAGATCTCCAAAATTGTGAAGTGAACTGTGCCCCACGATCCGATATGATGGACAAAGGAACCCCATGCAACCTCACTAAGTCATGAATGTACAGACTAGCATAATTCTTAGCCCCATATGTAGTCTAAACTGGTAGAAAGTGAGCCGATTTTGTCATCCTATCAACCACTACCCAAATGGAATCGAAACCCTTTCCAGTATTGGACAACCCAACCATGAAATCCATATTAATCTCTTCCCACTTCCAAGTGGCAATCTCTATGTCTTAGGTTATAGCACTTGGCCTTAGATGTTCGGCTTTGACTTGTTCACAACTGTGGCAACCAGATTCAAATTTGGCAATGTCCTTTGTCATGCCTCCCCACCAAAACACCTCTCTCAAATATCTATACATCTTCGTGGACCCCGGGTGAATAGGGTAAGAAGAACCATGAGACTAATCAAGAATCTTTTCCTTCAAGCCATCAACATAAGGCACACACAACCTACCTTGGTACCTAAGGGCACCATCTCCCCCTTGGGAGAAAACCTCCACCTTCCTATCAATTCTAACAATGAGGGATCAAGATCTTGCTTAGCTTTCAGCTCCTCAACCAATGAAGATTTAGAACAATCAACAAGAACATCACAGTCATCACCCTCTTCCAACCTAACTTCTAATCTGGCCAACCGATGGTCCTCCCTAGCTAGCCTTATGCCACCATCATCAACATGAGCTAGGATACCCATAGAGACCCTACTAAAAGCATCCGCCACAACATTAGCCTTATCGGGATGGTAATGCACGCTCATATCATAGTCCTTAAGGAGTTCTAAACACCTTCTTCGTCTCAAGATGAAATCTTTTTGAGTGAAGACATAATGGAGGCTCTTATGATTGGTGAACACATCAACATGCACCCCATACAAATAGTGATGCAAAATCTTTAATGCAAACACAACGGCGACTAACTCAAGATCATGGGTGGGATAATTCTTTTCATGCACTTTGACTTTTCTAGAAGCATAGGCTATGACCTCCATTTTGCATCAACACACAACCCACACTAACCTGGGAAGCGTCACAATACACAACAAACCCCTCTATCCCTTCCGCTAGTGATAATATCGGAGTGAACACAAGCTTATCTTTTAATGTTTAGAAACTCCTTTCACACTCATGGAACCACACAAATTTGGCTTTCTTTTGAGTCAACTTTGTCATGGGAGAGGCAATAAAAGAGAATCCATTCACGAACCTCCAATAGTAACCCGCTAAGCCCAAGAAGCCTCTAATATCCGACGGGGTTAATGGTCTAGGCCAATTTCTAATCATATTCGCCTACTTAGGGTCCACCTTAATACCATCCCCCAACACCACATGACCTAGACAGGTGACCTCCTTCAACAAAAATTCACATTTCTCATACTTTGCATATAACTTCTCTTCCCTCAATCCTTGCAACACAACCCTCAAATGAGCCCAATACTCCTACTCACCACGAGAATAAATCAAAATATCATCATTGAATGCCACAAAAATTAATCAAGGTAGGGTTTAAAGACCCTATTTATTAGATCCATAAAGAAGGTTGGTGCACTGGTCAACCCAAAGGACATCACAACAAACTCATAATGCCCATACCTAGTCTAGAAATTTTTCTTAGGAATATCACACTCCCTCACATTCACTGACGGTACCCAGACTGAAGATCAATCTTAGAGAAATGGCTGGCCACTTGAAATTGGTCAAACAAATCATCAATTCTTGAAAGAGGATACCTATTCTTAATGGTAACCCTATTACGTTGCCGCTAGTCAATGCACATTCTGAGACCCATCCTTCTTCTTCACAAACAACACTGGTGCACCCTAAGGTGATTGGCTAGGACTAATGAAACCCTTCTCCAACAAGTCCCTCAATTGCTCCTTTAACTCCTTTAACTCGGCCGAGGCCATACAGTTAGGGGGACTAGAGATGGATTGAGTTTTGGGGAGGAGGTCTATACAAAAATCTATTTCCTTTTAGGGAGGAACACCGGGAAGGTCATTAGGAAAGACATCAAGGAACTTATTTACACCCAAAATCGACTTGATGGGAAGGAATTTAGACTCCACATCTCTAAACCTCACAAGATGATAAAGACACGCCTAAGAGATCAACTTACGAGCTTTAATGCTAGAGATGAACCTACCCTTGACCACCACATAATGACTATCCAACTCAAGAACGGGTTCACTTGGGAATTGGAATTTGACCCTACATGTTCTACAATCAATAGAAGCATATTATACATGCAATCAATTCATCCCAAGAATGATATCAAAATCAACAAGATCACAAGGCAATATTTTGTGCATGATGCAAACGAGACAATTCCTATAGACTTTTCTAACAACAATAGATGCAGCGATAGGAGTAGTCACTTTATATGACTCATACAACAATTCCGGCTCAACATGAAACTTTTTGGCAACAAAGGAGGAAATAAAAGAAAGAGTGGCACCCAGATCAATCAAAGCAAACACAGCAAAATCAAAGACTTCCAACATACCGGTAACGATGTCGGCACCTCGTTACCCCCTTGCCTCCCTTGCAAAGAATAAAGTCGATTGTGCTTTTGGGAACCACCTTTTTGACTACATCTCCCCAAAGGAACCACATTAGCACCTTATGGACGAACCTCCTTGCCCTTGTTGTGATTTCATGGGAAATACATCACCTTATGCCCAACTTCCCCACAACCATAACACACATTAATATCCCTCAAACACGGGGCACTATGACCCCAACCACATATTGGACACCCACCATTAGGAACCACACCTCCAATACCTTGGGCCCTTGGAAAGTCATTGGCAACCTTCTTATTAAATGTAGGAGAGGACCCTTGGCCCTGATGGAATGGGCCACCCTTTCGACGATGGAACTTCCCTCAAAACGGGCCTTCTTGGCTTCATGACTCCTCTTCCTCAACTTCTCCTCCTCCATTTGTTCGGCATAGGTCATTAACCGGGACAAGTCCATATCACTAATCAACATAGCGGACCGGTATTCTTCACTAAATAAATTGGAAACACCCATTACAAACTTGTTCATCCTAGACCTTGGGTCGGCCATAATGTGGGGAGCATATTTAGAGAGTCGAGTAAACATGAGGGCATACTCCCTCACACTAATAGACCTTTGTCTCAAATACATAAACTCTACCAATTTGGCTACCCTCAACTCAAAAGGGAAGAACCGATTAAGGAAAGCCACCTTGAACTTCTCCAGAAGCACCACATTATTCATTCCCTTGTCCTCCTTCCATTGGTTAAACCATATTGGTGACACCCCCTTGAGTTGGTAAGCTGCCAACACCGCCTTCTCCTCCAATTTAACACCTATAATAGCTAAAACCTTGTAGACCTCATTAATGAACTTTTAAGGGTCCTCATTTACTTTTGTCCCATGAATTTTCAGGAGATTCATCCTCATGAAGTCTCTCACTTGAGATGTTGGTGTAGGAGCAGGAGGGGCTTGGACCCTTTGATTGGCTTGGTTATCCACAACTTGTGCAAGCAAAGTGAGAGCATCCCGTAGCTCACCATGAGTCGGTTGGTCCTTGGGAGAGTGGGCTCTTCTTCCTCTCGTGTTAGGCATGATCTAGCGTAACAAAGAGCAGTTATTAGGGGGATAAACCTTATTTCAACTCTATAGCACGACTGAGAACATGGAGAAGGGAAAGATTTCCTAAAACGCCTCATAGCCTCTTAAACATAGTTGTGGTGCTCAACACAACCATGAATAAGACTCTAATCAACGTGGTATGTTGAACTCCGTGGATCTAACAACCTAGTGCTCTGATATAAGTTTGTCACGACCCAAGCCTAGGGCATAGACGTGACACGGTCAATAGGGAACCCTAAATAAGCCTGTTAGCATATCATACACACATCATTGGTCGCAAGAGCAGTAAAAAAAAATCAAGAGATAGTAGATAGGGACAAATGGGGCTAAGGGGCAATTCTCATATCATAAACATCAAGAGTCAAGAGAGATTCAAGCACAAGCATAACACAAACATGTCCAACAACACCTGTAAGACTTAAATACTTAGCAAGGTCCATGACAAGCTACTGGGCTCACCCACCTACTCAACATATATAAAAAAAGGATAATATTAGAACATAGAAGGAGATCATAAGCATTGTCCTTGAAATGGAGGACTCACCAAAGAGCTTGAGAGATGTCGTACTAGCCACGTGGAGGAGGATGATCAAGTGGGGCTCCGGTTCCTATATGGTGACATCATGTAGGCATAGATTTTGCATTAGTACGTTTGAATATACTAAGTATTTAGGATGCAATGCAACAAGTGATAAGCACCATAAACAAAATGCATAGCACAGGCAATGAATAAGCATATAACAATATGGCATGTTTGAATGATACTTGAAGTAAAATCATGTTTATATAGCAAATAATACATGTGTAAGGAGAGACCATTGTTAGTGCATATCCAGGGCCTACCAGCCCCTTGTAGAGGCGAATGAGGTACGAACCCCTCAATAGGTTGATGAGCTACAAACCCTCCAACGTGGTTAATATGGTACAAAACCCCCAACATGGTTGACGGCGTACAAACCCTCCAACGTAGTTATCAAGGTACAAAACCCTTGACATGATTGCATGGGCCTACCACCTCCCGAGCAAGGCGATCAAGGTAAAAACCCCTCAACAAGGTTACCCGGGCCTACAACCCCCTAAGTGAGGCTTGGTCAATTCCCAACACTATAGAGATAATATCATATATATACATTCCTTTCATCATCATATAATCATTAAACTATAAGACATGCATTGGACCTTCAATCCTTCAAGAAACTCATAACCAAACATTTTGCTAAACACTTGACGGGTGTGTAGTGCTAGTGTAAAACCATGTAGTTCAGGAGTGTAATCATGCTAGAAAATCCAATATAAAACCATCAACAGATACTTGGTAACACCCTCAAGCAATATACATCAAAATCCTTCATCAAATATAATAATAGATGTTAGATTCATAGCTCAAAACATCCTAAAACAACCATAATTTAATGAATACCTAACATAGTGTGAAGTGAAATTAATAATAATTAAGACCCATGAGTAAGTCAACTTTAAGTCATGCAATTTTAAGTAAAAGGAAGCTTGGGTATCATGGGGGAAAGGAACTCATCAAAGAAACCCACATACCTTATCTTTGGAGAATAGCTCAACGAAGATTGGAGATGGAGACTTGAAACTTGAAGGAGAAGATTAGAATCCAGATGAGTTTCGAGATTTGAAATATGGAGGTGAAATATTTTTTTGGAGTGCATTTGGGAATGTCTATATCGTTATGAGGGTTAAATAAGGCTAAGTATAGGTATCTTCATGCATGGAAACACTTAGGCCCAAGACACAAAGCATTGGACCAAGATAGAAAAACTAGACAAAATTTACACTATGGCTCGCCCTTGGTGCGTCGCGCCAGGGGCGCGAAAAGATCTTTGGAAATCATTTTTTTGAAAATTGGAATTGCAATTCATTTTCTCTAAAATCTAGGTTAGACCCATTCTCCACTCAATTTGACCGCTTGAACAAGAATATGAAGTTTGATTTTCGATATCGCGCATCAATTTTGAGATATATGGAAATTATAATTTTGGGCACTTTCGAGGCACATTTTCAAGCACTTTTTGGAGACGTTTCAGTACCAATAGTCTTGAGTATACCCTAGGTGTTAGTCTAAAAACTCTCCATTGGATCTGTAACAAAACAAATGTCCTCATGATAGTATGGCTCCTTATACATGGGTGTACGTGGAGGTTGATGAACTACTACATTCACTCTCACTTAGCTCTAATTTATCATCACATCCATACTTGTGCAAAGCTGGAGCAAGTTGCTGCATGATTTCTTTATTAATTCTATCTTTCTCTGTCCCCACATTGACAACACATGAACTCTTTGTGGAAGCTCTATCCCCTTGCCCCCATGCACGATTTGTCTTAACCACTCTTTTCATCTGCTCCACAATCCCTGCAAATGGTTGATCTAGAAACATGCCACCCATGATAATTTCAGCACATGCCTGACTATTCTCATCAATGGCAAGGTAGAAAATATCCACCAAGGCATCATAAATGATCTTGTGGTCAGGGACGCTTCTCAAACGTTTTATAATCCGCTCCCACGTAGTGCTTATCGAATCACAAGGACATTGCTCGAAGTTGTTGACCTAGTCCTTCAACTTGAGCTTCTTTGATCTAGCAAACTAACTCTCTAAAGAGGCCTTTTGCAGATATTCCCAACTAGTGATTGAAATTTGTGGGAGCTCAAATAGCAATAATGCAACATTGCCTGTAAGAGATAATGGGAATACACGGAGTCCCATAACATCCGTAGACATATTTTGTGTTCCCATCAAACTCTTAAAAGCAAACATCACATTGTGTACATAGCTATGCGGGTCTTCCAATGGTAAGTCTGCAAATAGCCCACAATTCTACAGTATTAGAAGTAACCCACTTTAGACTGTGAACTTTGTATCTATCGGTGGTGGTGGCAACACAATAGCTCAAGTCACCTACATAGCCATAGGGTTCAACTGGTACTGATTCCAGTAGTATGCATTGGCGTTCAAATCCTGAGACTGTGGAATATCCTTGAAAGGAGGTGGATTCTTATTACCAGCATCTTCATTATTGTTCCTATTTAGAGTTGCATTGACCGCGTTGTTGGCGTTGGCTTGGGCCATTCTGCTTAGCGTTCTGCAGATCTCTAGATCAAACAAAGTTACGGGATTGCCTTCACTTCGAGTGCTACGCATACACTACCCTTACACCCTGAAAAAACACAAAAACAACAAAAAAAGTAAAATAAGAGAACTAAGGATTAACACTCGAATTACTAATAAATTCACTATGTCTTGTCGTATTCCCCGACAATGACATCAAAATCATGATGTGACCCAAGTTACACCTCTTTTTTAGAGGATAAAGCGGTTGTTGTCAAGATATAGAATCTAACCAAGGTTAGGGTTGATCCACAAGGAATACGTTGACTCACGAAAATTCACCAATATCCAATCTGAGTAATTAACCGACTCAATTCCCCAAAAGGGGGAGGGGGTTTGCAATAATCAATGAGAAAATAAAACTATCACAAGAGAAAAATCAATAATGGAGAGCAACTAAGGTATTGTGTTCCCCATGATTCCCCAACTCAGTATCACTGGATGACCTAATTCTTTTCTAGTGTATAACAAGCAGGACGGTAATTTAAGCAATCCAAGTTAAATAAGAATTACAAGCTTTAAGATCAAATTCAACCACATGTTTTCTCAAAGACTCTCTTACAATTTTCTCTCTTTAAATATTGAGTTCTATGAGTACTAGGCTGAAATTTATCAAAAATAGTGCGTACTTATGAAAAATTACCTTAAAGACCTATTTATAATAATTAAAATTCAAATCCTAAACGAATTAGGAGAAGTGGTTCGCACGCCTCACAAAAGCTCTTTACGGCCCGTATTGAAGTTTACAACCCATTATCGGAGTCTCGTACATTTTTTCTAGAAAACTAGACTTCTTCTTTACGATACCCCTTTATGACTCGTAAAATGGTTTATTACCTGTAAAGAGGGTTTCGTGTGTTGAACTTCAAAAAGTCTTCATTCTCTGATCCTCTAGGCACAAAACATCTTCTACAACTTCTAAACTCTTCTTCGGCTCATCTGCATGTTTGTAGAATTAACTTCAGAAACTTGGCGCCTCACTGGAATTCCTTAAAAAACCACCCTATGGCTCATAGAACGGTCTATGACCCATAACGTGTCTCGTATAACATCAATAGGCAGCAACTTCTATAACTTTTCCCAAAATCATGGCCAACCTATAATCCTGCAAAGATAAACACAAAAACACACAAAACCACTGACATCGTATTGAGAACACATAAAATCCTAGGTTTTAAGCATCAAAAGTGTTATATTTTGAAAGCACATCAGTCCCTTTTAACCATGAAGACCCCAAACTTTTTTCTTTGATTTTTTAACGACCCAGTCTAGTCATGATTGGACTTGCTAGATCACACCTATAGGCAAGACTCCCAACCCAAGGGTACCTGTCCCGGCTTTCGTGTCCAAACCAATTTGATACGTCAAAAAAATATACACTGAAACCTAGCCAAAACATAGAAGTCAACTTTATAGAGCTACAATAGACACAAGGAAATATATATGCATCTATATCAATAATCATAATAGCATATAAAATTAGAGTGCCTCTACAATACATAACACTACTATATAACGCCAATGTCTGGATACAAATGATGGGCATCAACAAGAATGAAACTGCGAAAACCTGATCTGTTGGTGCTCACCTAAAGTCTTCTGAGCTCTCCCGAGGTTCCCAAACTTAGCTATCATAGCCCGTAACTAGTCCTACAAAATAAGATGTGAAACGTAGGGGTGAGTACCAGAAAAGGCACCCAATAAGCATGATCGGTCGACCGAGTTAATCATTAGAGATATACAGAGCCCAAATATAAAGAGAACTGTAGTGGTGTAGCAGAATTAACTCAAATAAAGCATAAGGATATCTGGAAACCCTCAAACCACCAGTGAGCCAACCAAGGAGATGAACGCTGGCAACTGAACCAACCCAAGTGATTAACATCGACACCACTAATGAAAACTGCATAGGCTCATACCACAACGGCCCCCAACTGAGGCGTAGTGTTGTACGTTGGTGCGAGGCTCTAGTCTCTATGCATGTATGCTGACTGGGACCCCATAAGCCCATAAGGTACATCCACACACAATAATAATGCCGATAAGAAATTAAAATCCCTCAGAACCACCATAGAACCACATAGAACCGTCATAGAAACCCACTGAACCATCATAGAGCCCATCTGTCCATATAATCAAAATAAGAGTCTTTTGTACATAGGTGTAAGGCCCTAGTATCTAAGGCTGAAAGCCCCTTGAGCCCCCATAAGCCTAAGAGGTACACCCATGCATAATCAAGGTGTGAATAACTGTGTGGATCCATGGGGTAAGTAATCAAGGGGCCTCGACCCAATCATCATAAGTCAATTAGGTTCTCAACCCTGTCAAGCACACGACACTCGATCCAAAACATACATGTGAAATGATGGGATGTATCCCCAGCGAGAGAAAGAATCCCCCTCGCATAATAAGTGTGTCTCAACTTTGAATATCAATCATGAGGCCCCAGCTCCAGATGTAATCAATAAGGTCCTACACCCAAAACATAAATCAATGGGGCTTAGCCCAAAAAGTCTAGTAAATCAGGCCCAAAGCCTAAAGTAACAATAATTGCGGGGACCACTTTAGAATAGACACCCCAGTCTCGGACACTCGAATGTCACCATGATGAGCATCTCCCGATCTAGACACTCGGATGTGACCACTGCAGACTTGAACAACAGGGTGTGTCATCTGGATCCTAGAATGTAACATCAACAAAATCTCTTCTCCCTCCCTAACAAGATTCGGATCCCCCAATCATATAATCTTCCCAAAATCAAAATAAATAACACATTCCCAAGGTATGTAAGGAACTCAGAGTAGTAGCTAACACCAATATAATAGTGCTAGACCTCAATAATCAAAATAGAATCGGGCTCAGCAGGCAATATGCTACAATCTAGCCCACTGAAGGTAATGAACATAGAAGTGCAGTAATAACAGGGGTATTATAGGTGTCCCCAATAGATAAGACCAAAAAAATCATAGTATACTCATAATCAAATAAAAGTATAACATAGAATCAATACACAGTCTCCTAGTCCACATATTTTTATAGGAATAGTCAATACACACTCATGCAGGTGCAAGTCAAGTCAGTAAGCATGGCTGCTCTAGTCTCTAGCTCATATTCGTCCCTTACTAGGATACTTCCTGTGTAAACAAAGTCATAGGATAGCTTCAATATTAGGTAAAGCCCAAGCGGCTAGATAATCAGAAAGATATCACCTAGCTAGAATCGTATTGCAGTCCAACTGCTATCAAGGATTTTACCGAAGGCAACCATGTGTCGACCCACGGATGATATGCCCTTCTCTGTATAGAGTGCTAATCCCAGGACTGACCCACTAAACTAGTGTCTCATTACAGATCACCCAGAAAGTCTGTATGATATAACCTACACCTTGTTAATAGGGTCACACTCCCATCTCTAACCCAGTAGTATCTCAGTTTCAATGCATCTCGTATTACAGGTCACAAGGCTCCTTAAGGGGAAAAACTATGATCGTCCCTAGAACATGGTGTTTCTCTAGTCTCTAACTAGTGGCACAAGTACATAACAGATAACAATAGTATTTAGGATCATATAAATCACATGACAATAAAGAATCATGTTTAATCAGGATATTCTACCAAATGGACTTATTAAAGATATAGATAACCACAACCACATCATCCATATACATACTAACCAGATATAGATTCTAGATTCAGTGCACAGGGTAGCATGTAATCACAGTTCAACCTCAATAGCTATTATATTTCAGTAACCTCAGACCAGACACATATAAAAGCAATTTTCAAGCTCAGTGTACATACCTGTCACATGTTCACAGCTCTAACCAATCCCTTTCAAGCCTTTTCGTAATCATATAATGTAAGAACTCAATTAACATAGCAGCTATATCCAACATAGCCTTTAATACAATAACTACCATCCCATTATATATATAACACAGACATCCATATAAAACATATACTTCATAACTCAATCCATAAACAGTACATTTCCACATATTCCAACTCAAAGATGCAAATATTTCTGCTCAGTCTAGGGTTTAAAGAAATCTTAGCCGACCTGGCATGTGATATCTCTTTCTTCAAGTCAATCCAACCAAGTTTGTGCTATCCAGATAGCCTCCCCGTGCTTCTTAACTATCAAAATACAACTCACAAGATCAACAGCTGATTTGGTTGTAAAATCTCATGAAGCCGGTGAAATTACATCAATTACAACTAGAACGAGAAAACTTGGGGTAACACTCAAAATACTAAACTAATCCCCATAAAATAATCCCCACATCATTGTGAGACTATAGCCAGAAATTTGTCTCAAGACGAACCCTACAAGACCAAGAAAAGGCCCAAAAACAAAGTTTAAAAGTTTACCCGAAAAAATTCTCTTCAAAGATTTCTGGGTCAAAATTCTCAAAATCAAACAAAATTAGCAAACACCCAACAAACTATAGTGTCCCTCTCGGAAAGTAGAATAATTTAGATACAAATTTCACTTAATTTCGTCAAGAAATGATCAATATATTGCAATGTAATTTTTTCACTCATTTCCGATATATCATCAATGAAGAAGCGGAGAGTTACCTCAAAATACATATCAAATCGCAAATCTGACTTCATCTTGAGGTTCCTTGTGAAAAATGGTGTCACATGGTCTTTTGAATCACCCAAATAGGATGAAAAATGAGCTTGAAGTCGCGGTGCAAAGTTTAGAAGGAAAAGTCATATATATATGAGGATTTAAGACCCGGTGATGTGGCACATGGAGAATGCAGGAAAACATTTCTACAGTTCTCAAAATTTTACTTTTTTCACATTTGAATACAAATACTTTAATTATTACATTTAAATAATTGCAGTTAAATTGCACCTTCTAACTCTCAAAGCACCTTCCGGACATTCTCCCAAAACTAACCCTTTCAATTCACGGTTTTCACTTTTCACTGCATCCAACCACTTAATGCTTAAGATGTTTTACAATGTGTTGACAATAAACAAAAGATATGTATGCCTTTTCTTCATTTCTATAATTTTTTATTCACAGTATTCTTCTTAAAATATAGCCTATCATGCTACAATTAATCAAAATCAATTTACTTTCTGCCATATTATTCTCATCTAATATTTATTAGATTTTTGTTTTTGAAATAATGAAGAAATAGATGCAATGAAGAAGCAAAATTGATCAGATGAAATCTTTATCGATCCTGGTAAATTTTATATTTATATTTATTTTTAAAATTATTAGACTTTAAATGAACTATGAGTAGCATGTATGTGTCATTATGTCTTTGTTTAGAATTTTCATTCTTTATTTTATCTCTTATATTTTCTGTTTGAGTCAATAGTATATCATCTATTTGATTTAATAATACCAAAATCAACTGTGTAACTTTTTCATGAATTGTTATTTTATCTTCATTCGAAATTTGTGGTTCTTTAATTTTCTTATATGTGTTTTCTTTCTCTATCGATTTTGCGTTCCGATATACACAAATGATAGTGCCAAGCACCTTTGTTAATCATTATGGATTGCTTAAATGTATAATACCTTTTTGATTAAAATAAGTGACCCTACCAAAATTTATTATCAAAATATTGATATTTTTATAAATTTTCCTATCACCGCGGGAAGCATGGGTATATTCACTGGTATATTTATATATCAACTAACTTCCCTGACCATACATATATATATAGTAAGTATATGTTGCTGCCACCTTGCTGCCATGTTGTCGCACCAAACCACACTATGTGGCAGCAGTAGAACAGGCCACGTCGCCCTCCTCTCTTTCCATTAATCCTTCAATCTCTTATTTGTCGTTTCAAGCTCGTCCGAACTCTGATTTTTGCAAACAAACAATGAAATGCTATGGGTTTAGACGTTGCAGATACAACGGTGTAGTTGGAATTTCTAAAGGATCCTCCTACGATAAAGTGAGGGTCCAACTTCTTTATGTACAATTTTTATCACAAATACCCCAGAGGGTCAAATCACTTCTGGACATCCCCGATATCAAACAAAGGATCTCCCTACACAAAAATTGATGTTTTGGAGCTACCTGCACTATCAAAATTCTCATCTGAGGAATGGTTCCTCAGACCATAGACAAGGTCAACTATTAACCGGTTCTGGCGGCCAACTTTGCAGTCCATGATATAATTACACCGGACATGCCCCTAGCCTAATTCATCTGCTCTGGAGCTAATGGAATCATCAAAATTCCATTCTGAGGTCATTAACTAGGACTTTACTCGTAATTTCATTTTATGGGTATAACTTATCAACTCAAAAATCCACATAACTCCTGAATAACATGACTAATAATCACCCAGTAGTCTCGAGGCCACTACACGCATGGTTATTTAAAATAACAACAACAAAACCATATAAATGACCCTGAGAGTCATTACAACAACCCTCACTAATAATACTTTCATCCGCGAAAGTGCAAACACAGGCATACTTGTAGGCTCCAATCCACGCCACGAGTATATAAGTCATAAGCATGTTCTATATTCTAAAATAATTCAACACCACTATTAGAAATCCGACCACCTATCTATATATAATAGTAGATGCTACACCTCAACAAGGAAGTCTCAAGAATCCACTATTTGTCCCATACGCTTACTCAGCTGATAAATCACGAGGATCAATCAGCTAGACTTACCTTTGCTTACTACATCACCATATGTTTGGATAATCACGATTGTTCATAACTGTACTCGTGGTTTACATATACGACTTTTACTCTATTCCTGCCTTCTTTATAAAAGTGATTCCCATAATCAACAACACACGGCCCACAACCTAACCAAATAATTGCGGACAAATGCTAATATACACTCATTCACACGCAGGGCAAAAAATCTCCCTTCCGTTATTATCCAATCTACCTAACACTCACGAATACGACAAACACCTAACATACTATCCACTTAAAACGCTCTGTATACTTCCCTTTGTACCCAGACATTTGTATGTCACTTCTTAAACATGGTCCTCAGTAGGTATTACTATCCAACCCCTATTTTGTAGCATTTAACAATTATTTCTTGTTAGAAATCGTAACACAACCACTGGTGCTTATAAGTTCCCAAATTCATGCTACACAGTACAACAGTCATCCTAGCAACTATAATCATTCCCAAACAATGGCAATAAAGATCTAGGTACAACCCCCAGAATGTCCTTACCACAAACACCATTAGTAATACCAGACAATCGTTTAACTCAATGACATCATACTGGGGTACATGTAACTCATCCAGAATACACTGGCATACCATCGATACGCAGATAGTATGATGCATAGCAGAAAAAGCTAGAGCTAGGGCCTACTTAGATGCAACCGGTCCCACCCATTCAGAAATTCAATAGGGCTTGCATCTCGGGCCCGAGCTCACCTCAACTTTCGATCCACATGACTTCTCTCATGGTGACACCCTCAGAACCACTTTGTACCGAATCTCAAACTATACAAACTGGCATCCATGGCCGGCATAAACCTGGGTGTTAACTTAGAGGTATCCTCAGTCTATCTCGAATAACTTGGACCCTAGCTAAGGCATCCTATAGTTAGTCTACACCGCATGTGACTAGCTCTATAGGCTCAAACCAGCAAACTGGAGTGTGATTGTTAGACCCCGTAATTTAATCAACCGAAGTAAATTGTTCAATTGGAAAAGCTACGGCGAATATGGTGTAATTTGAA
>JAPFFP010056072.1:0-28559 GCA_026153255.1 Solanum medicagineum | reverse complement strand
CTCTGGCATTGATGGAGAGGTCTCTAGTACCTTGGCGGACTCTAGCATTGATGATACCCCGACGAACATTTTCGTCGTTAGAGAGATATAAAGAGGCATACATGTCAATTGCAGAGTATGCAGATGTACCACAACAATAACATGCCTCAGCGGACTCTAGCGTAGCTAAATAGTTACATATATATTACAACAATAACATGCATTGGAAAACTCTGGCACAACTAAAAGTATATAGATATAATATAGCAATGACGAGTAAATAACACCATAACAGGAATACTAAGGCATGAAACTTAGGCATAATATACGCACCCAAGGATTAATATCAAGTGTCACAGCTAATACCCAAACCATCATCATATTTTATATTATCATAATTATATCAATAATCGAGAATGTTAATCATATTGGACCTAACTCATCTCCAGTATGCAAGAATATAAAGATTTTGGACCTAACCCATCCCAATTGCTCTCACACGACTCATTTAGTCACATTCTATCTCAAGTCCTTATCAGTTCACCATAATTCAACGCAACCATCAATAGGATCAAGATAATACCACAATTCCGCTAAGATAGAACCACTTTCCATTGTCATTTCAACACAACAACTCAATTACACAATTATCCATCTAAATATTACATTTATCATATGACAAGGTCAATAAATCAAATGCTGTCCCAAAAGGTTAGCCGAACCTACCTCGATGTCGAAACCGCACTTGAGCAAGCTTTCAATCAGCTCAAATCCTCTAATCGAGCCTCCAATTGTATCAACAACAATCAGCAATAATGAATACTCATCAAGAGAAGCATTTTGATATCTATATAGGCACAATTTAGGCTTAGAGACAAAATGATCAGAATTATAGCTAAAATAGAAAGCCAAAATTCTAGAAATTCACTTCAAAGTTGGATTCTACACGAAAAATGGAGTTCACGGACGAAAATTCCACTAAAATTGAGTTCAAATCGATAGGGCAATCATCATTTAAAGTTTCAAGATTATAGACCAATAATCCGCAATTTTGGACATTCCAAATAATGAAATTCAAGTCAAAATCAATATAAATTTTATGAAATTTATTCAAAACAATGTTAGAAATGCTTACTCAAAAGATTTCTCCGAACATCCTCTTCAAAAATCGCCTCTCAAAGCTTTAAATATTTAAAATGGAGTGAAAATTGTGGTTTTACATCTTTAAAATTGATTCAGCAAAAATGTACTTCGCGAAGGGAGATAATTGTCCACGATCTCGAATTGGTATCAGAGTCATGATGACAGTATACATACTTAGCATGAACAACTAAGTATCCATAATGTCTGGAGCCTGATTGTTTTACTTCCTTACTATGTTAATATTAGAATAAATATATGTGATTATTCTGATTATTATTATTCCTTATTATCATGTTTTAAATACTTTCTACTTTGTATGTGGTACTTATCTCTCCCTAAGTGGGTGAGACTTCCGAATAATACTCGATTTAAGACATTGGTCAGCCGTAAAAAAGTCGTAGCCAGGAGGGAATGAAAGACCTTTAGGTGGTCCCGTCGCTAAGATAACTCTAGAGAGACAGGAGGTAAAGCCAAGACGATATGCATAAATACCTAAACCTTTGATAAATAAGAATAGTACTTTTTAGACTTATTCACATATCGCTTTTCTAATATTCTTATAATCGAGATAGCATAACGCAGGACTCTGGACAGTAGTCTTCCCCATGACAAGCAAAAACCATGTCTATAGTGTCGACATTATTTCCAAGGCAACCCAGATTGCTAAAACATAAAGTAGTATAGAAAACTGGAACAAACCAGAAGAACCCTTTTACAAGATCTACCAAACAGGTAGTTTTAGCTTTATTAAAAAGCATAATATTAAGACCTGTGAGTCCACTGTAGCCATTAATAATTTATTAGAAATTATTAAGTTATTAAATGAGCAAGATATAAGCAAATATAAAACTCAGTTTAATTATCTGCATATAGGACTTGTTCAGGTCGCCATAAAACCCTTTTTTAGAAAAGGTCTAGATATTCCCGTTTGTGCACTCCTAAGAAATGCCACATTCTTGAACTTTGAAGTCTCTCTTCCAAGAGTAATTGAAAGCAACCTGGCTGAAGGGACTGTCTACTTCAACTGCTACCCTAATTTCTCTGTAGATATCAACGATCCAAACATACTGGATACATTGACTCTTAATGTTAAAACCAAAAACATGAATAGTAAAGCTGACACTAGAGAAATAGCTGTCATTTATCGAATCTACTATAGACTCATAGGTACCGCTCTAGCCCCAAAGGCTAAAATCGAGAGTGTTAAAGGTGTCACTATGTTAATGGAATCTAACCAAGATCATAAGTACCATCTTTGTTCCCAGACTCCTCAAATGGACCGATATCCTCGGAAGTACTGAATGGCTCTTCGAGGCCGTTACCCACCCTAGACCCTCTTTTTCTAGAAAAAGACAAATCGACAGAGTAGTTCAAAATCCTGATGGTTTTATTGATTTTAAGTTCCTCGACTACAAGTTGAGTCAAATCTCTGAACCCACTTCAAAAGCCCCATAGGAATTCAGTAGCTTTAGATCTAACAACGTTAGGTCCAACAGCGACAAAGGGAAACTCAGAGAAGTTGATTTCTCTGGAGAAATTCCTAAATTCTATTACCAACCTAGAGTCCATGAACCAAGTAGTCTGACAAACTCTGACATGGAACCACCTAGGCATTATTCTGACCCCAGTTTAGGCATCATCAAGGCAGAAGACAATTATTCTCCTGACCTTAAAGCCCTCACAGTTCTTTGGACTGACCTAAAAAATAAGCTAAAAGTCGAATGGTATGTCAATACCTATTCCCAAAAACAGAGAGCTCTATTCGGAAAAGAATGGATTGCTGACATGAAAAGAATCAAATGTGACATTGCATTCTTTAAGTGGTTCGAAATCATTGGAAAACTCGATGACCAAAGAGATTCTCTTCAAGTCTTAGTTAATAAATGATATACTCAGTTCAACAAAGTTATTGAGTCTACTATCCTCCCTTGGAAGGAATAAAAATTCCTCATTCTAATGAAATCGTCCTTGCAGCCCCTTCCAAGTAAAAAGCGAAAAACCTCTTCTTTCTCCTCTTAACAAGGATTTGGACAAGCTCATAGAACAAAACAACTATACTAATAGATTGTTATACACCGTCTCTCAACAGATTGAAGAGTCCAAAGAAAAGGCCATTTTTTCTAGCCCTCAAAAAGATAAGACTAACAATATTAGCAGTACCATTGAAACAAATCCTATCTTCAAACCCCCAGAGTTTTCAAAAGACAAATTCCCTAAACTCAATGACAATTTTGAAGTTTCGAGTAAAATCATTGAACAAATCAATGAAAAGTTAACTAAATTCAGTATCTCTAACAAAGAGAAAGAAAGTTTCAAAACTCTTACTGAAAAGGACACTTTGCTTAAACTCACCAATGACCGATAACATAATCAAAAAATTACTATAGGAGACCTTCATTCTCGGGCACTCAATTCAAAGAAAATACTTTTCTTTCATCCTCTTCTCATGAAGGAAGAAGCATAACAAAATGGAATATTGATGGGCTGTCTGAACACCGGATCCACAATAAACTCCATGCAATGGGCGTTGCTATAACAGCCTACAAAATCAGAGGAGCATTTGATAAAGAAGCTGCTACCATGATAACATCTGGTTTTGCTGGAATGCTTAGACATTGGTGGGATAATTATTTCTTAGATAATGTCAAGAACACCATTTACAATGCCACTACAATCGAAACAGTTGTAAAGGTTGAAGGTGGCATAGAAATCTCGACCTAACAACCCAAAGAAGATGCTTGTGCTACATTTCTTTACCACATAGCTAAAAATTTCGTGGGAGAACCCAAATTATTTCAAGAGAGGAGCTTAGAAATCCTCAACAATCTATCTTGCCCAAAATTAACAAATTTCAAATGGTATAAAGATAATTTTCTTGTCAAAGTTATGATTAGTCTTGACTTCGATAGTGATTTTTGGAAGGAACGCTTCATTAGCGAGATACCTCCACTATTAGCAGAAAAGGTAAGGACCAAAATCAAAGACAGATGTGAAGGTAAAATCCCATATAGTGAAATGACATATGGAGATATCGCCAGTTTCATTAATATTGTCGGCCTTGAGTTATGCACAAACATTAAACCGAAAACTCAACTGAAAAGAGATGAAAAATCTTCTAACAAAGAGTTAGGAAGTTTTTTGCCGAGACTTTGGATTCACCAAAGTAGAATCTCCTCCTTCAAAAAGGGATAAAAAATTATCCCACAAAACTAGAAGAAGAAGAACTTCTGAAGATAACCCTGAACAATCCATTAAAAGAAAATTCAAAAAGGGAAGACCTGCATCTAAAAAAGATGTTTGTTTGAACTGCGACAAAAAGGGCCATCGAGCTAATCAATATAAATCTTCCAAGAAAAAGAAGAAAATTATTTCGTTAGGACTCGACGAAAGTACTAAAGAGAAACACTTTTATATTCTTGAAGATAGTGAATCTTTTGAATATACTTCTTCAGAAGAAGACTATGGTGACGAAGAAAATATTAACGTCGCTTATGAAACCGATCAAAGTCAGTCTGGAGAAGATTGTGAGTGCAACAATGTATTTTGTGATTGCACGAAAAATACAATCCAAGTTATTTCAGAGGATTCGAAAGAGGTCCCATTTGACATCATAGATCATATTAGAGATGACGAATCAAGAACCAAATATCTCTTAGAAATAAAGAAGATTCTCATTAATTCTAGAGGAGAAAGTTCTTCTAAGGCCTTTGAAACTTTTAGTATGAAAAATTGCATGACTAGGTTTAAAAAACCTCTTGAACCTTCTATTTCTGATTTAAGACAAGATTTTACTCTCCTTAAAAAGGAAGTTAAAGAAATTAAATCAAGACTTGGTAATATAGAGTTAAACAGTCTTGCACACTAGGTACTCAGAAATGCTTCCTCTTACGAAGAAGAGAAAAAATCAATTTCCCCTAAAGATTTAATTGAATCCAATTTTCCTAGAGAAGATCAAGACCAAGAAGATTCTCCCCAAGAAAATAAACTAGTGATCTCTACTATCAAATCTTTGAGTCAACACATTCCCATACAAATGGTTATAGGGAAGGATCGGGTTATTAACAAAGTAGCCCTTCTTGATAGCGTTGTTTATCGCAACTGCATCATTAAGGGATTAATTCCTTTAAGATACTTGGAAAAAGGCACTACCTGTCTTTACTCTGCCACCGGAGAAAGAATTAAAACTAACTACAAACTTTCTAAAGCTCATATTTGTAATAATAATATTTGCTTTATAGATGATTTTGTAATAACTGAAAATATCAATGAAGATATTATTCTAGGGTTACCCTTCATTAACCAGTTAAAACTTTATACAGACAATTTTGACGGTATTCATATGGTCATTCATGGTCAAAAAATTTTCTTTCCTTTTATAAAAACTCTCTCTTGAAAAAGTAATTCGATAAAAGAAAAAACTATTTTTAAACTAAATAGACTTTCTAACCATATTTCTTTTTTTAAAGAAGAAATAAAATTGAAAAAATTAAGCAAATTTTAAAAACCCCGGAAATAGTCACTAAGATCAAAACCCTTCAAGAAAACTTTGAAAAAAAATATTTGCTCTAAATTTCCTAATGCATTTTGGGAAAGAAAAAGGCATTATGTTGAACTTCCTTACATAACTGGCTTTGATGAAAAAGCCATCCCTACTAAAGCTAGACCAATCCAGATGAGTCACGATATGATGGAAATTTGCAAAAAAGAAATAAACCATTTATTAGAAAATGGTATTATTCGTCACTCCAACTCTCCCTGGAGTTGTTCAGCATTTTATTTCAATAACAGCGCTGAAAAAGAAAGAGGAACCCCCAGATTAGTTATAAACTATAAACCTCTTAACTCTGTCTTAAAGTGGATTAGGCACCCAATCCGTAATAAAAGGGATCTTTTAAAAAGAACCTACAAAACAAATTTGTATTGTAAGTTTGATATGAAATCAGGGTTTTGGCAGATCCAAATCGCCGAAAAGGATAAATACAAAACAACATTCAATGTGCCTTTGGGAAACTACGAATGGAATGTTTTACCTTTTGGCCTAAAGAATGCCCCCTCAGAGTTTCAAAATACAATGAACCAGATTTTTAATCCTTACACTTACATGTCTATTGTCTATATAGATGATGTACTAATCTTTTCCGAGAACATAGATTCTCACTTTAAGCATCTCAACACTTTCTTCAAGGTTATTGAAGCTAATGGCCTAGTAGTAAGTGCTAAAAGGATGAAGCTCTTTCAAACATCTATCAGATTTTTAGGTCACAACCTTTGTCAAGGCTGCCACAAACCTTTTTGTAGAGCCATAGAGTTCTCCAATAGATGAAATCAAGGATAAAAACTAGCTCCAAAGGTTTTTAGGAAGCCTAAATTATGTAGCTGATTTTATTTCCAACATTAGGCAAATCTGTGAGCCCCTTTATAGGAGACTCCAAAAGAATCCAGATCAATGGAGTGAAAAACAGACCCGTAGTGTTAAAAGAATCAAGTAATTGGTTCAGAACCTCCCGTGCTTAGGAATAGCTAATCCTGAAGCATTCATTATAGTCGAGACAGATGCCTCCGACATCGGATATGGAGGAATTCTTAAGCAAAAGCTTAATCCAAAAGGTGGAGAGCAACTAGTAAGATTTACATCCAGAGTTTGGAACTCTGCGCAAATGAATTATAGCACAGTAAAAAAGGAAGTTCTTTCTATAGTGCTATGTATCACTAAATTTCAAGATGATTTAGTTAATAAAAATTTTTTGCTTCGAGTAGATTGTAAATCTGCAAAGGAAATCTTACAAAAGGATGTTAAAAACATTGTTTCAAAACAAATTTTTGCTATATGGCAAGCTCTACTATCTAGCTTTGATTTTCAAATTTATTTTACTAAAGGAGAAGATAATTCTCTTCCTGATTTCTTAAACTAAGAATTCCTACAGGGTGATGAAGCCAATGAGGCCTAACTCTCCATTCAAAGGAGCCAAAGAAGAAAGGCAAATGCCCTCGGCCCGTATTTTCGCACCAAGCCTAGTACAACATAGGCCCTCCTTTCCTCCACTGCCCTTCCCAAGCAAAAACAAATTCTCAGTCCTAGCAGACCTTCCAAACATTGAAGGCCCAAAGCCTGAGTCAGAGTCCAGTTCCAAGAATCGTTCTGTTCTATAGGACATAATGAGTTATGAAACGAAAGTTCCTGAGTCTTTCGCCCAAGCAGTAGATTCTGGAATCACTACCCCAAAATTGCAAGAATCAGCAACTTCTTCTAAAGAAGAAACCTTTGGTTTCGTTACCTCAAAGGTAATACCCATCTTAGCTCTTAACAAAGACTACAAAAATTGCAAAGTAGCAGATCTAGCCAAGCTATATTACAATAATAAAAACTTTGTGGATAGCAAAGACCCTCTACACACCCGATTGTTCTTTGAAGTAATTCTTGTCGATACAGACTCCATTGAGGTAGAACATACGTACAGTGAACGAGACCTTGATTTCATTTAGTATTCCAGATATACATTAAGAAAATACTATCTCCTTTTGAATGACAGTAGATCATTTGCTCACACCAATACCATTAAGTATGCTTCATAGGCCCTAGATCTATAACTAGTACACTTACAAGGAAGCCTGGTTTAGTTTTATGTACATTAGACTTGGTCATACTTGGTTTATCAAATACTACCCCGAGTTAGTTAAAGCCATTATCCCTAGATGGTTCTATAAATGGTGGAAATGCTTTGGAGGAACTCAAGGGATTCTTTCTAAGCAATTTTTGCAAAGGTTTGAAGAATTTCAAGTCAAGCAGGAAATATCAACCCTATCACTACACATAAAAATGTGCAAATACTACATCCAGAAAAGAATCTCCTACATTGTCAGTTGGAATTTCTCCATTACTGAGTCGAAAAGAATCAACTATTTATCTAAAGAGATAAAAATAAAAGGATGGGTTCCAAAACCCAAACCACTCAGCAAAGGAAAAGCAGCAGCTAGTCCAGCAAAGTAGTCCAAGGAAGAGCTCAAGAAGAAGCTTAAGCAGGCCCTACAAGCTATAGACAACCATGAAGAAAATGTAATAATGCAACTTATTACAGAAGCTACCTCTTCAGGGGAAAGCAACAATGGAGATATGTGTTCTCCTAAAGGAATGGCACATGTCTACCAAGACTTTTATTATAAATAGAAAATTGACCCTTGAAGAAAAGAAGAGATTCAAAGAATCGGAATTACTTTTCCCAAAGGACGTTTACTATTCCTAAAAGGAATCTTGGCCAGGGTACTGTTCAAAGTCAAAAGCAAGGAACATGATGCCCCACTATTATTACTTTTCTCGGTGGGTATGCCCACTAAAATCTTGTGAGTACTTACTTTATCACTACCTTCCAAAAGAAGGAAAAACTGATAAGCTCACGTTTGTAGGTCAACTAGGAAGGAATTTTATACTTCACGCGTCCACTAAGGTCCTTGTCAATAAAGGCCCGCCCTCTCTCTGTCGGCAAAATCTTAGCCATCTACTTGTATGCACAAGATACATTATCTTTTCTTTTAGGCTCTATAAAAGCCTCCTCCTAAAATATCAAAGGCACGACAAAAATAACCAACTGAATTTTCTCTTAGCCTTTCCCTTGGTACTCTCCATTGTAATTTTCCTTTAATGCAAGTTTTCAAGTTCTTTTAAGTAAGCTTATGCTTTAATTTTGAATAATTTCAATTTATTATCACTCGTTATACGATCCTTTCAAATTGGTATCACGAAAATCACGAAAAAAAATTCACTTCCCTTGGGCAAAAATCAAGAATCCCTATCCTCTGGTAAGTAGATAAATTCAGTCTTGAATATGCAATGTTTAGTGATTGGGGTATATCTCTTCGTATAAAACTTTTTTTTTAGTATGTGAATATGTTTTGGAAAGAGGTATCATATACCTACAACCTTTGTGTTTATAGAAAAATCTGAATCTGCTAGTGTGGTGTCAAAAAAAGGAGTGAAACACAGTGAAATTTCTGGCCAGTTTTTTGTGTGAGAAACCTTTTATGTACTGTTGTTCATATTTTAATCATATCTTGGTGTGTGAGCTGTGATTGGTGCTATATTTCTTAGTTCTTTGCAACCCCAAGACATGTATCTACAACTTTTATGTTTATGTTGAGACCTAATTTTGTAATTATGGATTTATAAAAGGGGACGTAAGTTAGGACAAGTTTTGTCAAGTGTTTTGACATAAAAATCCCTGGGTGTGCTGTTAGAGTTTCGATCATAAATACTCATACAAAGAGTATTCTGAAGTGATTCTTAATTTTTTTGCAACCTACATTCATATACGTACAGTTTTTATGTAGACTGGAAAGCCTGGTTTGTCCATTTACCAATCCAAAATCAAGTTGTGTTGCAAGGAAGTAAAACTGCTGAGAAGAGTGTGATCTACAAAAATTAGACTCAATTTTGGCATTTCTATTGTTAGTTGCTGCCTGCTCAAAGTGCTGAATGTTAAATGAGTATTAATGTGCTCATACTCTTGTACAATCTTGAGGAAACTGATTGAAGGAACTAATGACGTATTGATCCACGACTCGAAATTGGTAGGGTTGATTGCATGCTAAAAGGTTCAGGTTCGTGTAAAGACTTGTTCTTGTACTTTTGTTACATGCTGGCACATTTAAATATTATCTTGGTATCTCAGCTATATGCTTGTCATTTTATCTAGTTGGGTTGATATATATTGCGACTCGCAAGGAACTCGCTTAATTCACCCATTTGTATGAAATGTCTAATCACTTGACATCCTTGTAGACTTTTCTTTCTTGTGGCTGTGACTTTGTCACCATTGGCATGCCTCTTTATTGGATCAACTGCCATCTTGATTGTGAATTTTTGGTTCGTTCGAAGTGTGGATGTAACATGTACGAACTATAAAGTCACTCTTAATATATCTCTTGGTTCTCTTGATAATTTGATTTTCACCCTTCTTGATACAGGGCTTCGGTCCTTCTTGATACTTGGTTATGGTTGTTTTGATGGCATGGCTTACATACTGGGCGAAACATGTCATTCGAATGTGTTGTTAAAATTGTTCCAGGAAACCTTGACACTTAGATCTTGAAATATCCTACTGGATACTATTGGTGTATTTGTTCACTTGGTCTATTTACTATATTCCAATTGTTTTTCTCTTTAACTTAAGAAGGGTAAATTTTGGGATTTAAGGTTCTCAGCTTTTAGCTTTTACACCACTAAGCTTCATGCTTAGCGATAGTTGTTTCTATCGAAGGGATTACGCAAGATGATGCTTGAGGATGACCATTGAAGATAAATTTTGGGAGCTGTGCAGAAGATCACATTTGCAGCTAGACATATATATATTGTAGTAGTTTTGAAACATTTACACGATTCTCCTGTAGCATATGTATGTATAAATTTGAAAGGCTAGTATAAATTGTGGAACCATGGGTTGTAACTTTATGTTTTGGCTTGTTTAGTTAAATTTGAGTCGACGAACTTTTCTATATTAAAATATCAGTCATGTTAAAATGATTATATAAAATGAAAACAAGTTAAATTCATGTCCTTGCATTTTAATATTGGTAATACTTTTCAGCCTGCTACAATAATTTGGGCAATATATAAATATCTCACAATATAGTAGTTTAAATTACTTGAAAGGTATTCATGCCAATAACTTAACCTAGAATCAACTGCACAACCTTCAGAACAAAATCCTATACCTTTAACTATTTTTAATTCATTACTTAAATATAATTAATAGGTCACGTGTTAAATTCTTCATATGTTGGTAAATGGTTCGTAAGCATAGAATGTACAAAAGTGACATCCTCATGTGAGGGTTGGCATACAAAGCCCGAAAACACTGATATAAAAGCAATATGAAGAATATTTCGGTGCATTGCCAAATTGGAAGGGAAAAGAAAAGAGCCATCGATTAATGTTGTAGTGGAAGAAACCTCATAAAGAAGCACATGAAAATGGTCAAGTGAACATTCAGCACATCACCAAACTGCTCGGCGATAGTCGGCCTTGACTGCTGAACAACATTTCACAGCACAAACATTCACACATTTGCATGGAGTATATAAGCAATTTTAGAAAGGACATCGTACTCACATGTTCATTCCATATCAGAACAATTACGTAGTAGTAGTAGTACATAGAACTTTCCTATAAGAGTACATGAGAGGCTAGGGTTTTGAAACTTATGGGCATCAAATCGGAGAGGATTAGCTTTCATAACCACTGATTTGTATGCAACCTTGTTACCTAGGGCTTCTGTTACAATGTATGATAAACAATCATTAATTTCTAACATATGTAGCTAAAACCCCCATCTTGGGGAGTTGCTTTTAATATGGCTCTTTAATTTATTTAATGGATTTGTGGTATCTTTTTCTCTGAAATTGATATGAATGAATTTATATTTGTTACTAAGTTTACTATATAAATTTCAAGGTTTCAAACTTGGGGTTTTGTTTTAGATCTCTGATTGTTTCTTAGCTTGGATTGCTAGAGTGTGGGATAGTTATAATAGCCAGAAACCTTATGGGATTTCAGTTAATATCCATATTCATGGAGTCAATGGAAAATGTTGTAGGTGTTTTGCTCGATTTCTTAGGCCAAGCATATCCTCGATAGTCTGCATGTGATATCTTAGCTATTTCATGCGTAATACCTGTATATCATAGGTGATTTGGGTTATAAGAAACCTAAACTATTCACTCAACATCAACTCAATTAGAAAAGTATCTTCACCTATTTTTTAGATTACTGCCCATATTTGCACATCCCCAACATCTACTCTTAATAGCTGTTTAATTCGATAAATAGAACTAGTTACCTAAACTCTTTTCAGATTATTTTAAGCCCCTAGATCCTATAATTACATGGTCCAATAAGTCACTTCAGCCTTGAACAACGATTCGCTGTGGAATCGACCCCAACCTCTAAAGTTGGGTTATTATGCTAATAACGATCACCCCTTTTCCTTTGAGTTGTCGGGTTGAGCAACATCAAGGATCCCAGAGCATTCACCATACTCTGCACCATCGGAGATCGGAGATGTGAAATTTGCAAAGCATTATATGACTAGAGCTAGCATCAATTTAATGTCTCTTACAGTTTTCAAGATATTAGGCATAGGAGCCCCTACACCAACAAACAGGCAATTGTTGATGGTTGATCGGGCAGTGAAGAAGCCTGTGGGGATATTGTACGACATACTCGTCAAAGTAGAAATGTTCATATTTTCTATAAATTTCGTGATTCTTGATTATGAGGTTGACTTCGAAGTCCTGATCAATTTTGAGAGGCCCTTTCTAGCAACTGGACTAGCACTAGTGGATATAGAGCTGGGCCAACTCAAGTTTAGATTGGGTAACAAAGAGGTTATGTTCAATGTCTTCTAACATATGAAGAAAACTGATGATCCAAAAGTTGTTTCTATCATTCAGAGTATTCATCAGGTGTAACCAGAGGTACCAATTTAGGAAAGACTAGGTTTCATGACTTTGGAAACATATTAATGAACTTCGAGAGTGACGACATCCCAGACTATAATGAGATAGTAAAGGTTCTTGGAGCGTCCACTTTCACTAGGTATCAAGCTAAGCTTGAGTTGGACGTAATAAATTGATAATCCTAATCTACTAGACCATCCATCGAGGAGCCACCAGTGTTGGAGTTAAAGCCTCTTCCATTCCATCGGATGTATGCGGTTTTGGGTGCTAACAATACTTTGGTTGTCATTATTGTTGCACATCTTATTAGCGAACATGTGGAAGCATTGGTCTCGATACTCAAGCTATTCAAAAAGGCTATTAGATGGATAGTTTTGGGTATCATTGGCATTCCACTTTACGTGTGCAATAAATAGATTCAACTGGTCAAGGATTATAAAATTAGTATTAAACACCAAGGACGTCTTAAACCATCGATGCAAGAGGTTGTGTACAAAGAGATCATTAAGTGGTTTGACGAAGGTGTGATATATTTGATTGCTCATAGTGGCTGGGTGAGTCTAGTCCAATGTGTACCAAAAAAAGGGAGGTATAACCATGGTCGAAAATGGTAGAAATGAGTTGATTCTTGTGAGGCCAGTCATAGGTTGGAGGGCTTGCATGGATTGTCATAAGCTCAACACATCAACTGAGAAAGATTACTTCCCTATGCCATTCATGGAACAGATGCTAGAACGCTTGGCAGGAAAAGGCTGGTATTGTCGTCTTGATGGTTATTTTGGCTACCACCAAATCTCTATTACTCTAGAAGAACAAGATAAAACAACCTTTACATGTCCTTATGGCACCTTTACATTTAAACAGATTCCCTTCGAATTGTGTAATACACTAGTGACATTTCAAAGATGCGTAATGTTGATCTTTTTAGATATGGTAGAGGACACTATCGAGGTATTTGTTGGTGATTTTAGTACGGTTGGAGATTCATTCGAGGATTGCTTGAAGCATTTGCATGATATGCTTTGGAGATGTGAAGAATGTCATTTTGTTCTGCACTGGGAAAAGTGTCACTTTATGGTGAAAGAAGGCATTGTGTTGGGAAACAAGATCTCCATTAAATGTATTGAGGTTGGTAAAACCAAAGGCGAGGTGATTGAGAAGCTTCCTCCATCTATCTTTGTCAAAGGTGCCGTAAGTTTCTTAGGACATGCAGGTTTTTTTGGGTGCTTCATAAAGGACTTCTTGAAGATTGCACACCCTTTATGCTAGCCACATGAGAAGGATGCTAATTTCATGTTTGATGATGCATGTCTAACAGCATTTAAGTGTTTGAAGCAGAAGTTGATATCATTTCCTATCATAGTTTGTCCAGATTGGTCTTAGACCTTCGAAATTATGTGTGATGCAAGTGGTCTTGCAAATGGTGTGGTGCTACAACATTGAGAGAAAATTCTACATTCCATATATTATGCTAGTAGAACCCTGAATGTAGCACAAAAAAACTACACTGTCACGGAGCAGGAATTACTTGCAGTGGTCTTTGCATTTGATAAGTTCATATCTCATCTTTTGGGAACCAAAGTCATTGTATATACTGACCACTCAGTATTGCGGAATTTGATGGTGAAGAAGGATGGAAAAGCCAAGATTAATTCGATCGATCCTCAAGTCCAAATGGTTATTCAAAGTTACATATGTTTTCGACCATAGGGATATTACGTTGTAGAAGAGAAATGACATGAGATTCAATGTTAATGGCCAAAGGATCAAACAATACCTTGGCAATGTTGAGGAAGTGAAGATAATAGAAGCATGGGAACTTGGTGATGTCAGATTAACCAAGTAGCCTATGTCATGCGGTAACACAAAATTTTAGGCGCTGCTTGGGAGGCAAGCTAAGACGAAGACTGGTGCTTAGGCGCTGCTTGGGAGGTAATCCCTCGATGAAGTCCAAGTAACCAAGGCACATCACTATCCTAATTTTTGAGTTTGCAGGGTTTTATTGCCTATGTTCTTTTACTAAGGACATTTACATTTTGTTGAACTAACATGTTTATGATGTGTAAATAGTACTAGTAGCATATTACACTAAAATATGTGGCATATGTTAGTTTTGCTGAAAAATGATACCTATCAAGTAGTTGTGATTAAATTGTTGTTAGGTAGTTTTGATAATAGTCATGTGATAATGCCGATTGACAGTTTTTATTCTGATAAGTTGAGGTTTAATTGTGATGAAAAGAATGACCTGAGAGTCTAGTTTGACAATGTAATCAGTACCAAGTGTGTGTGAGCTTTATTGCACAATTCATATACAATGTTTCAATTAACAACTTGTCATGTTACTCTGACTAAGACTGTAGGTTAGTTAGTTAAGAAAGTATTTTAGATCATTGTTCATATTAGTCAACATAGCCTAAAATGACCAACCAAATGCTTGATGTATCTTTTGATCCAAACGTTTGAGCTTTACATGTACCCTTTTCTTTTTAAACACTAATATAACCAAGCCTTTTGACTGGGTGGTCTTTAAATTTTCCCTTGTCCTTCTTGAATATTATTTACCACGACTCAAGCTAAAATCCTAAGTCGAGGATGGCTACCAAAAGTGGCCCTAATTCATGGGTTGGATATTGTGTACCTCCACTCAGGCCAAAAGCCTAAGTTGAGGGTGGTTGGTGTAAGGAAAATAACACCTAATGGGGAAGGTAGCTATTAATGCATTTATAAAGGGAAAAATATGAAGTGAGTGCAAGAAAAACAAATATATGCCTAAATTGTGAGCTAAAAAACGGAAAAGAATGTGAAAAATAAAAGGCAACAAGCTGAAAAACTTGAATAATTCACCCAAAGTGGTTTGACATAGGAGAAGGGAAGAATAAGTTGATAATGTCAGTGTTGATAGGGCTAAAGTGCAAAATAGTGCAATATATAGGAGTTCTATTAGTGACTATGTTCTGAAAACATCACAATGAAGCCCCCTTAAGCCTACGTTACAAGCTAAGAAGGTCCTATAGTGATCCTACTCCAAGTACTCAAAGGTCATGACCATGAGTCTAAGGGTAAAGATATTGTATTGTCCACAGTGTTTGCATATCTTATTGTAACACCCCACACCTTACAATACTAGTACTATAAAAATGAAACATGACAGGGTTTGGTTGAATAAGCGCTAATTTTTAAAAGTGCTTGAATCTCCTGTTAATGGGCTATATGTACGTCTAACGCTTAAGAGGGTCGAGTATATACATGTTTCATCTCGAATTGAGGAGATTACAATCTTAAATGAAGTGAGACAATTGAGGTACTTGTAGGACTTAGTAAGCTAGCAGGTGAGTCACCTACTTGCTTATCTTAAATTTTGCTAGCTAAACGGAGATGAGGCTCGATGTCGAATTTGTCCAGGTCCAATTATGAATAAAGTCTGTGTTAAGGGTATGACTTTAGCCCATGTTTTAGGATCATAAATGGGCTATATTTTCATCCCAAGAATTATAATAAAAAGTGCCCAAAGACATCACAACACACTTAACCATTTGTGCCCAAAACTAAGTGAAGAGAAAGTTGGAAAATAAGCAGCCCAAGCCCATCAACTTGGAGACCCATTTAGGCCCAAGTGTAAGGGCCAAGCTGCTGGATAAGTAGCTTATTAATGTGTGGTATAAGGTGGTCAAAATGTCAAGAGTAAGTCGGCCAACGACCCCTTTATAAAGGGCTCAAAAGCAGCTCCACAATTCATTTCTTAACTTGAACACACAAAATCAGATTGCACTCTCTATTTCCTCTCAACTTTTCTTAACATTGTAAAGCACCTAAAAGGGACTTCTAGGGTTCTTGGATAAGCCCTACACCTTGAAGTAAGTGTTAAGTAAGTTTAAAAATGTCTTTAGTATGGTTTTTTAATGAAAAACAAGAAGTATATGCTAGTATATTGTACTGGAAATTCTGGACAGCTTGTATGCTAAGGATTCTTGTGAATTTTTGTTGTTAATTAAGAGGTTTTTCTCTTTTTGGATGGATTTATTATGAAGTAATACTTATGTATTTAACAAAGATTGGTCTTACAGTAATGTAACAAGGCTAATTAACCACTTTTACAGTCCACAAAAGTGATTCCTTATATGATATCGCAATTGTGTGCTTAATATGAACTTGTGGGCTGTTGGATAAAAGGCTATTGCCTCACGTCTTTAATGACTAATTTGTTACTATTCTGAGACTGGTTCAAGGCTATTTGTATGTGTAAATGATGCTGCAACAGTTTGTTTAGAGTTGGAATAGGTTTGGAATTGTCAACGTCGAAATGTAGCGATGGAAGGTAACATTATGCTGTCCATTTTTAGGTTGTGTAGAATTGTTATGCGTTGTGATTTGTGGGATATTGTAAGACTGTTGTGGCACTAAACCAGGCTATACATGATGTTTACATGCAAATATGTATTAGAAAAATACAATTAGTGGCGGAAAAGTTGAAGGAATACGCTCGGGTTTATCAATACCCGCTAGCTGCCCATGTGTTGTTTTCTTATGTGATATGGCTGCCAAGGTATATCTATTGGCTTCTAATGCTAGTGTTATCACCTACTATGTTGTAGATAAGTGTTTGGAGAAAGGGAAGGTTGTCTCGAGGTAGTAACAAGGTCATACAATAAGGTATGTAATGCTACTTGACTTTGTATTGTTTGGCATGAAACATAGATTCTTCCTTGGTACATAAAGGCACTTACCAACTCCGATACAAATACTAACTATGTCTACACTCTTTCATATGATCCTAGGCATCCATACATTGTCACTTTCAAATAAGCATACACACGTAGATGACAAGTTACATGAGTTCTCTTTCCCAAACAAAGTTTATGAGTTGTTTCATTTCATACGCATCTCGTTAATTATGTAGCGTACTCTTTTCATTGTCATATTGTCTTGTATAATTGTCTGCATGTCACATGTTACATATACAGTCCTACGGTTTCAATATTGTGACCACTAAAAGTACCATCTCAAAGGTAATTGAAAGGTAAAATATATAGTTTTTGATGGGTGGTAGCCTGAGGGGTGGAAGCATCACCTAGCTAGGGATGATCCTATCATGGGTGGTAGCTCGAGGGGTTAAGGAAGAACCTACCCAGGGACGATCCCGAAATCCCGAGGGGTGGAAAAATCACCTAGTCAGGGAAAATCTTATTATGGGTGGTAGCTCGAGGGGTTAAGGAAGAACCTAGCCAGGGACGATCCCGATACAGTTATACCACTGATCAGTTGGTAATTTGTATTACAGTTGTGCACAGATTATACAGTAAAGGTAAAGTAATATAAAGAACATAAATTACATGATCCCACAGTATAACTATAGGAGGTCTCTTATGGTACACCAGAGTACAGTCTCACTTGAGTTGTTACTTCATATACAGTATTTTCTGCCTTACATATTCAGTACATTATTTCATACTGATGTCCCTTACGGGGGACCTGCATTTCATGTTGCAGGTACAGGTACTAGTAGATCTCCCCAGTAGGAGTACAGGACATTCAGCTGCTGTTACCAAGCTCCAAGTTGCTTCGAGGTTTTGTGCATGTTTAGAGCTTATATGTTTGTATTGTACAGTTACTTGAGGCGGGGCCTGTCTCGACCCTTGTTAGATACTTTCTTTATCTAGAGGCTTTGTAGACTATGTAAATTAAAAGATAGTCATGTGCATTTCCTTTTGGCTTATGTCACCGTTTGTTTTCTTAAACACATGTCAAACATAGAAATCCTTCATAATATGTACAGAAAGCGCATAGGTACAGGTTGGTTCTCCCGGGCGTTATCGGCAACGGGTGCCAGTCCGCCCTAACGGGACTTGGGGGCGTGACAGAAGTAGTATTAGAGCGGGTCATCCTAGGGAGTCTACAAAGCCGTTTCTATGTAGAATCTTGTTTATCGATATGTTGTGCAACACATTTATAAGCTGGAGGCTACGTGGCACTTAGGAGTTGTTACTTGCTTTTCATTCTTTCGATCGTGCCATAGAGCTACGTGGCATTCAGGACATAGATTGATTGGAAAAGTCAGAAACCCATTTCATTAAAAATTGTAAGAATCGTCTAGAGAACCCCTCTTAGGGGTTGTGGAATTACCTACAATCCGAACATTGCCTTGTGGAGGAATATACAAGTCGTAGAAGCCATCATAGTAAGATTCTATACTTAGACAAACTTTTTGTTCCTCCAGGCCTCCACCTAGAGGCCTATTGACAGGTCGTGGTTCTTTATATGGTCCATTTGCTAACTCATAAGTCAACTTTCATAATTTCTCCAATTTTCCAATTTCACTGGATACTTTCCACAGTACACATACGATCTATGGATGCATCTACGGGACATAGAGTGGCCCATAAAATCAACGTGTCAACGGTTATATAACTTCTAGTTTCCTAAGCATATAAACATGAGGGGTGTTACACCTTGTTCATGTTACGATTTCATATATTGAGACTTTACGATTTCATTTGTTATTCTATCTTTAGGGTGAGCTAGTAGCATGACATTGACTCTATAAAGATCTATGATGTAGATTCATATTTTTAACATTATGATGTTGTAATTCCCTTAGGGGAATCTATGACACTTGTATTGTTATTTGTGCTTGGTTACTCTCATATGAATTACTTGCTTTACCTTATGTAAGTTTATGATATGAACAAAAGTCTTGGATAGGGCACCTTTGGGTCTCATATTCGTCGCGTCATATTTAGGCAATAGGTTCAGATCGTGACAAACATGGTGTCATAGTACATGATTTGAAAGCATCTTAGGGGTTCCAACATGTCCTGTCTAGTACAGTCATATTCATAGGTGTGAAGTGTATCACATCTATGAGCAAGAGGATATGAGACAATTAGGAAATCATTGTTTCTTTTGAGATCTATGTCATGCCTTCAAGTTTCTCATTCCTTGGCAGTAGTCCTTTGATATTTTCAGCAGATTCCTACACGACGTGCTCCATTGCCTAGGGTTGATGCTAATGAGGACCAATTTCCTATGACTCCTCAAATTCCTCAAGGATGTCAAGTTGAACAAGTGATTAATGGGGTATTTAGGGCCACTATTACAATGTCGGCTCAAGTTGTTACTTCTCCAAAGACTCCTACGACTGCTTCAAGGGTGAGAGATTTTTCCAGAATGAATCATCTGGAGTTTTATGGTTCCAAAGTGGAGGAGGATCCAAAAGTGCTCATTGATGAATTCTACAAGGTGGAGGAGATTATGGGGGTATCATTTGATGAAAAAGCCAAGTTGGCGGATTATCAACATAAGCGAGTTTGTCAAGTTTGGTTCACACAATGAATTTCCAAAAGGGTTAAAGAAGGTTCTATGACCCATAATAGATCGCAACTAAAGAAAGATAAATAAAGCGGAAAACCAACACAACATAACATCAAATATCCCAAAACCTAAAGCCATGAGTACAAGAGCATCTAAATAGCTAGTATGGAAGGTAAATACAACTGTCTCAACTAAAGTACAAAACTGTCTAATAAAATCTAGTACAAAGTCTGAAAAAAAACAATAAAGAGAGTCCCAAAGATCCACGATGACTCGAAGTCTGAGCCTCATTGGTAAGATCTAGATGGAAGAAGAATAGCTCAATTAGAGTGATCAAATACCTTGTGCGGGTCCCTGTAGTCCATTTGCAGGGAGGAAACAAATTAGGGGTGAGTACACCAAAATGTACCCAGTAGGTTCAACAGACTTGGTAAGAAAAATCGAACTAGTATGAAACAACGAAGAATACAATCACCTCCAAGAAAGAGGTTAGTGTATAATGTGAACCATATATATATATAGTTAAAATAAAATGGCAATGTCAGTCGAAGTTGCAATGCATAAGTAATGTATGAAAGCAATGCATCAGGAGGAAATATCGCAGATGTTGGTGCTGATGTATATATCTACCGAGCTGGATATACAAAGTAGAACCCATGGCTGTCTTGTCAGACCATATAAGAGGTCTCTCAAGTGTAACAATGGAAGCTGGTGCCGATAACACCTCAACGGACTTTGGCACTGATGGAGAGGTCTCTAGTACCTTGGCGGACTCTAGCATTGATGATACCCCGATGAGGCATATAAAGAGGCATATATGTCAATTGCAGAGTATACAGATGAACCACAACAATAACATACCTCAGCGGACTCTAGCGTAACTAAACAGTATACATATATATTACAACAATAACATGCATTGGAAAACTCTGGCACCACTAATAGTATATAGATATAATATAGCAATAAAGGGTAAATAACACCACAATAGGAACACTAATGCATGAAACTTAGGCATAATATATGCACACCAAGGATTAATATCAAGTGTCGCAGCTAATACCCAAACCATCATCATATTTTACATTATCATAATTATATCAATAATCGAGAATGTCAATCATATTGGACCTAAGTCATCCCAGTATGAAAGAATATAAATATTTTGGACCTAACCCGTCCCAATTGCCCTCACACGACTCATTTAGTCACATTCTATCTCAAGTCCTCATCAGTTCATCATAATTCAATGCAACCATCAATAGGATCAAGATAATACCACAATTCTGCTAAGCCAGAATCACTTTCCATCGTCACTTCAACACAACAACTCAATTACACAATTATCCATCTAAATCTTACATTTATCATATGACAAGGTCAATAAATCAAATACAGTCCCAAAAGGTTAAACGAACGTACCTCGATGTTGAAACCGCACACGAACAAACTTTCAATCAACTCAAATCCTCTAATCGAGCCTCCAATTGTATCAACAACAATCAACAATAGCGACTACTCATCAAGAGAAGCATTTTGATATCCTTATAGGCACAATTTAGGCTTAGAGGCAAAATGGTCAGAATTATGGCCAAAAAGAGAAAGTCAAAATTTTGGAAATTCACTTCAATGTTGGATTCTATATGAAAAATGAGTTCACGAACGAAAATCCCACTAAAATCAAGGTCAAATCGATAGGGCAATCCTCATTTAAAGTTTCAAGCTTATAGACCAATAATCCCTAATTTTGGACATCCCAAATCATGAAGTTCAAGCCAAAATCAAGATAAATATCATGAAATTTAATCTAAACAATGTTAGAAATGCTTACTCAGAAGATTTCTCGGAACATCCTCTTCAAAAATCGCCTCTCAAAGCTTGAAATATTTAAAATGGAGTGAAAATTGTGGTTTTACATCTTTAAAATTGATTCAGCAAAAATGTACTTCGTGAAGGGAGACAATTGTTCACGATCTAGGAGAAGAAACAGCCAAATATATCTGCAAAGGTAAAAGTTTGTCCGTAAAGGTACATAACCAAAATGGGCTGCACTAGACACCTCCACACTAGCAATTGCCAAAACTCAAAACGGACCCCTTGAACTCATCCAAACTCGAATTTCACAATTTTTATATGTATCCATACCAAAAACAGAAATCTAAACTCAACAATATCATCAACATTCGATTCCAAGGTATCCACAACCACATTTAATAATAAAGTCAATAAAACTAGTTTTAAACTCAAAATACCAAAACTGCCCTCGAAAACTACAAAAATAATGACAAGACCATTTTTAGCGCTACTTTCACCATATGAAATTATTGAAACTATCAAAATTCCGATCTGAGCTTCCAAACATTGAATGTTGACCAAAGCTAAACTTTGGTTCTAGAAACAACTAAAATCATAACTTTGTGCCTAAACACCTCATTGTAACTCCAAATTCTATTATGCAACTTCCTATAATTCAATTTCGACACTTTAGAGCTAATGGAATCATCGGATCCCTAATCTAGCCTCCAAAACTCAAAATGACATAAAAACTTACTTTTTCAATAACTTTAGTTTATCAAAGAGACCAAAAATCATATTTTAAACTTTCAAAACAAAGGAATATAGTCCAACCATTTAAATAGTTTCAAATTAGGCCCAAAAACAAAGCAACTTACAAAAGTGAAGAAAAAGTAATGTTCATAGATAAAGCCAAAAATGATAAACCAGGTCATTACATCATTCACTACTAAAAAAAATTTCGTCCTCGAACATGAGGAAAAGAGGAGTACTCGAAGCCTTAAAAAGGCTGGGATTTCTACCCCGCATGTTAGACTCCAACTCCTAAGTGGCCTCATCAATATAATTATGCCACCACTGAGCCTTTATAGAAGTTATATCTTTGGATCTCAATCATTTGGCCTGCCTATCCAATGTCACTATAGGTTCCTCTTCAAAGGACAAATCTGGACCCAACTCAGCAGAGTCATAAGAAATAACATGAGACTGATCTAGAATATACAGACAGACATAGAAACACCAAAAACAAGATGAACAAAGGATAGTCTCGGTGGTAAAGCCAACACATAGGCTACCTCACCAACTATCTTCAAAATCCCAAATGGGCCAATGAATATGGGACTAAGTGCTGTCGCCCAAGTTACACCTCCTTTTAGAGGATAAAGCGGTCACTATAAAGAAATAGAACCAAACAAAGGTTATGGCAAAGCAATTGGGAATGCTAGACTCAAGAGAATTCAATGATCGCAATTTGATTTGTTAACCAACCTACTTCCCCAACAGGGGGTTTGCAATAACCAATGGAAAATAAAACTAAACTAACAAACATAAGAGAGAAACCAATATGTCGAGAAACTAGGGTATTGTGTTCTCCACTGACCGGATAACCTAATTATTTTCTAGTGTGTAGCATGAAAGACGGTAAGTTAAGTTCACCAATCCCTATGGTCAAAGGTAAGAGGTGCATTTCACTATGCGATTTGGCCCATCTCCGTAGTGTGCGTTACTAACCCTTACCTATAAGACCTAGCACAACCTTCCCTTCGCACAGTTTGGTTAATTAGACGAGAAGACATCAACCGGATCCTGTTAATTAATCTATTTTCCTATTTGTTCCTACCTTAATCAAATCATGTTAGTTAATCTCTTTTCATATTTGTTACTATCTTTGTCCAGTTAGTAATACTAGGCAGGTTCTAATGTTGGCCACCATAAAAAAATATGCAAAACAAAGAGAGTTATTTAATACATGTATGCACACTTTCCAAGAATTATAAATTATCTGATTTTACATTGTTAGTTCTTTATCGTTCCCACAACCATAATTGTCGATTTAGCTAATCATGCTTTATGTAGATACAAGAATTATGAATTGAGAAAACACAATTGAGAACTCACACAATAGAATTAAGACAAATTTAACTTCAATAAGAATCACAAGTTTCAAGATGAAATTCAAATACAAGTGTTCTAAAAAACACTCTAAAGTAATCTCACTATTTTCTCTCTCTAATTACTAAGTTCACTTGTACTAGGAGGAAAACTTCTGAAAAATAACCTAACAGACCTACTTATAATAAGTAAATATAAGTCATAATTGAAATAGGATAACTGGTCAGGACGCTATACAAAAGAGATTCACGGCTGATATTGCATTCCATGGCCCATAATCGAGGTCTCATATAAAGCTGCTGGAAATTTGGATGTCATGTCTACAACACCCCTCTACAACTCGTAAAATAGTGTATGACCCGTAAGGGGGTTTCGTCTGTTGAAACTTCAGAAAGTCCCAATCTCTAATGCTCAGGTGACAAATCGTCTCCTATGACTTCGATGCACGACTCATCTGCATTTTCATCAAATCGACTTCAAAAAATAGCCCCTCACTGAGATTGTTCATGAAACCACTTTAAGACACAAAGAATGATCTACGACTTGTAAAGGGTCTCATATAGCTGGAAAATTCATCAACTTCTGCACTTTTTCCCAAAATCAAGGCCAAACTTGTAATCCTACAAATATAACAAAAAAGGACATAAAACCAACTAACATCACTTTGAGAACACACAGTATTTCAAGATTTAAGCATCAAAAGTGTTGTATTTCAACAGCACATCAACACCCTTAACTTAAAATCGTTGCTTGTCCTCAAGCGATGGACTCACTCTATATAGATAATACAGTAAAACACAGACCTCAACCCAGTGGTATACATCTTATAAATCTCAAACTCAGATATCCACACCACCATTTCAAAATAGAATCAGATAGTCATCTAGCAAACCAATACTGGTTACTGCATGTGACAACATAACTATGACAAATGAGGTACTATAAAAAATTCTCATAATCACTAAACAAGTCTAATGCTAATAATGCAATGTAAGTGCCCTCACAGAAAGAAGTCCCATATCTGACACTCAATGATGTTTTCATGTATGACCTTGGAACTATGCAAAATCATTCTCTCTCTCAAAGGATTTCATATATAATGCCTAATACCATAGTCTTGCCCCTATACTCATACTAAGACCTTCAACTAACTGGACTAAGATAACTTTAGGACTTTCTAGGCTTGTAACGTACGCTTAAGGGGCTTTTTGTATGGTATTTTAGGAACGTCATGACTAAAGGCCCTCCTTAACATTGAACTTTTCTACACTTTTGCGCTACCAACTCTATTATTTTCACCTCATTCTCCCTTTGTCCTATTTCAAACTTTTTTGGGTGCTTTCTTTTCATTTTTCTGCTTTTTGTCTTGCTTTTACACTTTATATTTTTTAGCTTACAACTAAGGCATCAGTTATTTTTCTTTAACCCAGTACATAATTTTCTCTTTTTCTCTATATCACTAACTCCCCTATTTATTTTTGTGTTTCACTCGTACAGCAGCCATCCTTAACTTAGGGTTTTTGCCTGTATTGAGGTGCACAATATCTATCCTCCGAACTAGGGTCACTCTTGGTAGCCACCCTCAACATAGGTTTTTTGCCTCAGTTAAGGTGCACAATATCCAAGGAATGACCTGAGCCAATTTTAGGATTTTACAACTAACAAGGTTAGGTTAATCAAGTGTTTCCAAAGAGTAGGTACATGTTATGCTCAAACATTAGGAAAAAGGGATATATTGCAATTTTGGTAGGTTGTTTAGGCTAATAGGGCTATTAAGATCAAATGCCTAAGATGTTTTCCCAATGGAATTAATCGACAGTCTAACTTAGAGTAACACGACAAGTTCTGAATAAGCGCAAAACACATGAATCATGTTATATGACATAAGTATTAGTCCTATTTGCTATCTTAACATCCTAAACATGCTAGTTTGACAAAAAGTAAATATCTATGGGGGGAGAACACAGGTAAAAAAACCTTAGGATCAAAAATTGGGGTAGTTATGGACCCAAGCTATTCAGATTTCGCTTTGGCTAATAAGTACCCATACCCCATCGAAAAAGATGTGCATTGTTCCCAATGCACACAGTCTAAGTAAAATAAAGAATAAAGGGGTCAAAAATATACTTGGGTGCCCAAGAGCCAGTATCCACCTTGGATTGCCTCCCAATCAGGGATTGATTTACTGTCACGACACGACATAGAAGGCTTGACTTCTCAAACTTCCTCAAGATTCCATTCTTCCACGATCTTTATCTTTTACATATTTCCATGGTATGGACATTTACCTTGAAGGTTCTTCCATGTCGTCTATCCAACTCAAAAGCCCCGTGATCGAAGACACGTGCTACTCGAAAGGGTCCCATCCATCTTGATTTGAGCTTCCTAGGGAATAATTTCAATCTTTAAATATAGAGTAGCACCAAGTCCACTGGTCCAAATTAGCAGTTCTCTATGTTATGGTCATGTTTCAACTTTATCCTTTGTTTAAACAAGGTTGAGCTCTCACACGCCTTCAATCGAAACTCATCAAGCTCGTTTAATTAGCTCAGCCTAGAGTTTGCTGCATCATTCTAATCTAGATTCAACTTCTTCAACGCCCATACTGCTTTCTGCTAAAGTTTCACTGGCAAGTGACATCTTTTCGAAAGACAATTGGTAGGAAGACATGCCTATAGGGGTTTTAAATATTGTCTAGTATACCTATAATGCGTCATCTAGCTTTCGCGACCAATCTATCCCGTTTGCATTCACTATCTTGGATAGAATCAGTTCAATTTTCCCATTAGACACCTCCATCTACCTATTGATCTAAGGATGATAAGGCATCGTCACCTTATGTTTCACCCCATACATTTCAAGAATTGCCTTAAAAAGCATATTACAGAAGTGAGAACCTTCATCGTTGATGATTGGCCTAGGGGTGCCAAACCTTGAGAAGATGTTCTTTTTCAGAAATGATGTGACACATTTTCCCTGTTTGTTGGCTGGAGCCACAACCTCGACCCACTTCAATACATAATCAATAGTGACCAAGGCATACTTGTTTCCATGCAAACTAACAAAAGGTCCCATGAAATCTATTCCCCGTACATCAAATAACTAAATCATGGTAATGGGGTTTAGAGAGACCTCAGGTTAGTGGGAAACACCACCTTCGTTTTGGCACTTATCAAAAACTTTGGCATAGTCGTGGGAGTCTTGGTAGATGGTGGGCCAATGATACCCACAAAGTAAGATGTTGTGTCCTGTTCGAACTCCACTATGATGCCCACCCACGAATGATGAATGATATGCCTTAAGTATGCTCGTCATCTTATTCTAAGGAACATATCGATGAATAATCCCATCATCATAAATGCAATTACGCCAAAATGTTTCCCGAAAATGTGCTTTGAAAGTGCTGAAAATTGTAATTTCTATATATCTCAAAATTCGTGCGTGATATCAAAAATTCAACTTCATATTCTTGTCCGGGGGGCAATATTGAGCAGAAAATGGGTCCAACCCTGATTCAAGAGAAACCAAAGAAAATCGCAAGAATGCGATTTCCAGTAAGCTAGCGCGTAGCTCCTGGGCGCTCCAGTGTGTATGTTTTTGTGCGGTTTTCTTTTTCGGTAAAAGACTTTTGGATCTTGGGCCAAAGCCTTCCCATGCGTACCTATAGTTAGCCATATTTCCCATATACTAATATCTCTATAAAAATTCAAGTGTCTAAATTTCTTCCGTATCTTAAGAAATTAATCCAAGCTTCAAGTCTCCATTCAAATCTTCATCATGAGATTCTCCAAAGCTAAGATATGTGAGTTTCAATCATTAGGTTCTTTCACACATGGTGCCCAAGCTTCTTTTTTACCTAAATTGCAGCATTTCAAGTTGATTTACTTATATGTCTTACTTATTATGAATTAAACTATAAACTATGTTGGGGTTTCATGAAATTGTGACTATTTTAGCATGTTTTGAGCTATGATCTACGATTCATTGTTGAGTTTTATAAAGGGTATTGATGTATATTTCTTAAGGGTGTTACCAAGTATTGATGATGTTCTTACATTTAATTTTCTTGCATGATTTCATCCCTATATTCCATGGTTTTTTACTAGTACTATACACCCGCCAACTGTTTGATAAAATGGTTGATTATGATTTCTTGAGGAATTGAAGGTCCAATGCACGTCTTATGAGTTGAATGAATTTTTGGTGATGAAAGTAATGTATTGTAAATGATGTTCTCAAATATCATGTGTGGCATTGACCATGCCCTACTCGGTGGGTTGTGAGCCCAAGTAACCATGTCGAGGGGTTTTTGCCTTGATAACCATGTCAAGGGATTTGTATCTTGATAACAGGTTGAGGTGTCGGTACCTCAATCACCATGAGTTGTAGGTTGAGACGATCCACCAACCAATCAAGGGGTTTGTACCTTAATAATCGGGTTGAGAGGTTGGTACCTCAATAACCATGGGTTGTAGGGTCAGACGAATCAATTAAGGGGTCGGTACCTCAATAGACTATGAATTCTATAATGATGGTCTCTTATTGCACATGTATAATGATCTACGTAAGCATGATTTACTTCAAACATCTTCTATGCATTCCATATTGTTATATGCTACTCAGTGCCTATGCTTCTGAATTTCGATTATGTTAGATTTATGCCTTGAATATATTTCCTTATCTGATTAGTATTATTTTGTAGTATCTGATTAGGATTCCTTTATGGTATCTGATTAGGTTTCAGAAACCTATATATATATATATATATATAT